>APFE030268832.1:240705-259509 GCA_000404065.3 Pinus taeda | reverse complement strand
TATATATATATATATATATATATATATATAACCATAGATCATTGATACTCCCTAGTGGTCCCCACCCTATGTCACATCCCACTAATGTAGTTAAACCCTTGCTGATCCAACAACCCTCCTTTGCACTGTAGATCGAAGAGTTATGCTAGCCTAACATGCCTGAACATTAATATGGTAGGGTTTAGCGCAATCACAGTTCTACTTGAGGTTTCCAACACCTCCATCAAATGGATCACATCACCCCCACTTATCCAACGACTAGAATTATCTGCAGAACCCCCTTTTTATTTCATGTTGATGTCACTGAGAAAGGGTGTCACAACACCAGCTTTAATGTTCAATCACTGGATGGGATCTCAACCATCAATTTGAGGTGGGGCCTAGGCCTTCAACTATTGTACATGCCTCTACATTCTCGGACCTCCATGTCATCCAGATGCTTTTATAATGACATCCTCCTTTTCTCCACCATTTAACTATTTCGGGGTCATTTTGTCAGGATGACCTAGAAGGTGGGACCACTTTTCCACCAATTGGGGTGTGAGATTTTCCAATACAACATGAATTATGTCATCTTGATCTCTCTATCCCGATGCCCATATTCCTCCTACCTTCATGCCTCCGGGGTGATACTTCTGGGCCTATGTGGACTAGTGGGTCTCACCTCCACACATCATTACTTCTTATTGGCCCAAGTGGCTATGAAACTTCATCATATCGACACCAACTCCCTGTGCTTCTCCTTTATGTGTTTATTTAGCTTCCAGGATAAGGCCTCTGGGACAAGCTATTTTGATGTCTCCACTACCAACCAATGGTAGGACCATTGGACCTGCGTGTCACCCAACTCATCCCAACTGATTTCATCCCACTCCTTTCCTTTTTGCATGCTTATGAATGCTCCAGGATTGAACCACCAGGTGGATCTAGAGAATGGGTCCTCCCTGCACCAATCACAATGCCTTCGTGCTTATGCATTAATCTATTGGGTCAACCAGTTAAGCAACCCACCTCTTCGCTAATAGTATAGCCACTGGGATGGTGTGTCAATCTATCAAGCCAACTTTTTATGTTTCCCACCTCTTCGCTAATAGTATAGCCACTAGACTATCATGTCAATCTGTCAGGCCAACTTGTTAATGACCCCCTCTCCACCAATAGTTTTAAACTGTTAGGCTAGCATGTCCGCCAACACATCTCGATTGATGTCATCCTTCCAATCCTTCTTGCGATGAAATATAAACCTTCCGAGATAGAATCTCTTGGACACATCCAGTTCTTTTCGTCCAATCAAGATAGGAAAAATATAGCCATGCCAATAAGGGGCTACCATAGTTAGGGTTCTGCCAGGTCAAGGGAGAAGGATTGCAGGCTTCATTATAGGTAGTTTCTTTGCTCTCTTGAGCTAGATCACTACTATTAATTTTTCCATGCCATGGAATGACTAGAGAGAACTTACCAGACCTACAGTGAACCACTTGATCTCAGTCACAGTGGTTATCCACATAGCTTGTCTCCTCTCTGCACCTATAGCCTTCCACTAGCCTATTCGACCATGGCTTGGCCACAATGGTTCTACAAACATCAAAATATGCTCCAACGTTTATTAATGGTAATGGTGGCTTATTAAATCACTCATCGACGCTACCCATCCTTAGATTAGTTTAAAGCCACTCCAACAATTTCTTGAAGATCTGATGTTCCCAACATCGAGACAGGGAATTACATACATACCTGTTTTGGGGACCTGATGGTCGCCCTTTGTCAATGACTTGCAGTGAACTCCCAAAGGGCCTCCACCTCTCTTACTACATGCCAAGGTGTATCCTTGGGTTCTTGACAATCTGATGGTTTTCTAGGTCTTGCCCAACAACAATAGGGATTTTTTCAAGGACCTCCATGTCATTCAACTCCAAGACATAGAATGTGTATATGGGTCCGATGAAAGATGATTTAGCACCAACGCTGCTAGAATGGATATGCTTGATTGTTGAAAATAAAAGGATGGAGGAGCCTTGATTCATGATCACATATTATTACAACTGGAAGAGGAATTCATCCTTAGCATCAACGCATGCCTCACAAATAAATTCACTAGCTAGCAAGTAGTGTAGACATATATATATGGTACATTCACAGACCCTGTTAAATAGGATCTCTCCTATGTGACCATTATACATATAATTAATGGAGTTCTTATTTCCATTATTTTCATGATTTAGTTCAGATCCTCATGGATCTTTATAGTGCCTTTATATTTTAAACATCAAGTCATTCATTCTGTGTATTAGTAGTATCGTCATGTATTTTATAAGATATAATAGATCACACTAGAGATGTATTATAATAATTTTCATCACATTTATAAACACCATTTCAATCTAGAAATACAAACCAAAGTTCATTACAGTGATAAGCACCATTTCCACCCAGAAATGAAAAAACATACATGCATTTTTAGTTAAGAAGATGCAAGAGAGCACTTATATTTTGTAGGGAAACTAAATCTCGGACAAGGACTCACCAACCAACCATAGACAAGATACAACCACTATTACTTGTAGTTGTCAACCACAAGCTGGATTCCAATTGTTGAGATGGAGTTCCTTTAGAGGGAAACCTTCAACGAACGCACAACAGAACCAGAGAATCACCAGGCTAGCCTACATTCGTCCTCAAGGCAAGTCACTTTTCTTTGTAATGTTTATTCCTTGCAAGTTTTGATAGGGCCTATAGCTGGTTTATTACTCTCCTCAGAGCGCAACAAATTAGCACCAAGTCCTGCTTTATTTCCCTCTTCTATCTCGCTCTTTGTTGAGTGCTGCTCAAGTTTGTGAATATCTAAGTGAATAAGGTCAAAATCCCTTCTCTTTTCCTTTTCTATGCTCCCTTGCTCCATGAGAGTCAAATAGGAGACCCGCATGAGAGAGGTGTCCCATTTCCTTCCCTCCACTTTCCATTTTCTCTCCTACGCAAGGATTTATTTCCATTGTCCTTGCTTCTATTGCAGTCCAATCTTCATAAATTCTTTCCTCACTACCTTTTAATGTTTCCCAAGGTAGCATGGTCATGCGTACTTCTCTTGCAACCCAATTTAATTCTGATAACCAATCCATTAAAATACACCAATCAACTAAAGCCTTGAATGAATTAGCATTTTAAAAAATCCCTTATGTTGCATGTTCAAGGTTGTTTGCTTCACGCTCTTGGCCTCTTGTTAAGGGCCCTCTCCCATCCCCTTCCCCCCATTTTCTCATTTCCCCTTCTATGTCTCCTACCCTACAGGTTTGGTGTTTTACTTTTTGCTGGTCAGATATCCCCTATGGCTGCATTGGCTTAGGATGGATCTCTAGTGGCTGAAATTGTTGCCTTAAATCCATGGTCGTTGTGGCACCTAAGTTTCAAAAGGAAGGCCCAATTCGCTTTGTTAAAAAGGCATATGAGATTCCAAATATTGACATTAGTTCCCCTCAAGCTCTCTCTCATGATTTGCAACTGGTGGACCAGGGTCTTATTAGGCAGTTTATGGGCCTTTAGCCCTCTTCACGCATAGTTTGGTCTTAGATAGAGAAGAACTAGAAGCCACTCATCAAAGGAGAGGTTATTTTTTTTTTCTGTGGTAAGGGCTTCTACACCTTCTACTTTGAAAACAAACATAACAAAGATTTAGTTTTCAGGAGTGGCCCATACTTCATGGGAGCACATCGGCTCTATTTGGATAAGTGGAGTCCCAGCTTCAACTTGGTAAGTGATTTTCCTTCTTTAGTCCCCATCTGGGTGAAGTTACCCTAGCTCCCCCTCCATTGTTGGAATGATGAAACCTTTAGATTGATTGGGAACTCTATAGGAAAGTACATAGACTGTTCAGAGCCAAAGGATGGTCTATTTTCTTGTGCAAGGATATGTGTGGAATTTGACCTAGAAAAAGGTCTCCCAGCTACAGTTAATCTCTATATGGATAGCTGGGAACATGTGTAGGAAGTGGACTATGACTAGCTTCACTTCAAATGTAAACTCTGTCATGAATGCGGGCACTTTGCCAAAAGCTACCCAAAGCAATATGACATAAGAAAAAATAAAAAAGGAGAAGAAAACAAGAAATGGTAGCAAATAAAAAGAAAAAAAGGGAACTCAAAAAAGAATAATGGGCCAGTGACAAATTCAAATGTTCTCGCTAGAATACGGGTCCAAGCCAAAGCATGCCAACCCGTCCCATGGGGGTCCCCATTCTAGAGGGTGGAGACAATAAAGAAGAAAATAGGTATAAAACTTTGGCTTCTTTTAATGATGATGGAGGCTCCCCTCCCCCCCAAATGATCCATCCCTCAATGTCCATGAGGCTTCCATTCTCTCCATGGCCTCAGAAAATAAAAATGAAATTCCTTCAAGTCCAGAAACATTCAATAACACAGAATACACCATGGATGAAGAGGAAGAAGAAGAAGGGTTCTTATCCTCCAAGGAAATAATGGGAACAAAAATACCGATGAGCTCAACAGAAGAGAAATCAGAAAGATAAGAAAGATATCGAAAAAAAAGATAAGAAGATCACGATGGAAAACAAACAAATAACTAAGGTGGGAAAAAATGGAAAAAGGCAAAGAGTTGGGCTCCCAACACACCATCCCATGCCAGTTAGCTGACTTGGGGGCCAAAGGAGGAAAGAAAGGAAGTATAGAAGGCCCTACGAAAGTGATGACATCCATAAATAATAAATAATTAATATTATCTCCTATAATTGTAGGGGTCTACGATCTGGGAAAAGAATAATGGAACTAAAATCACTAATACAAAAGGAAAGACTAGTATTCACTCTCCTCCAGGAGAAGAAATTGGGAGAGACATAAATCTGGGAGAGACATAAATCTCCTCAATCCACTCCAAAGTTTGTAGTTGTAGCAATATAGTAGTGGAAATCTTGAGAAGTGCTTCAGGAGGCCTCTGCACAATGTGGAATCCAACAAAATTTTAATTAGTAAGCTCTATAAAAGACACCCACTGGAATGCAACTACCTTTAAAATTTTAGAGTTGAATCATAAATTCATTATGATAAATGTATTCACTTTAGAGAGAAATAGGAATGCTGGAAGTCCTTAACAGAGTAATAAAAACACTGATTATGGACGTAAATGTATACTGGGAGGTGATTTTAATACCTCTATGGGTAAAAATGAGAAAAGCGGAGGCTCAATCGTTATGGATGCCTCTCAGGAGAATATGGAGGACTTAATTCTCAACCTCAACCTATTCGATGTCAAACCTACTAAATTCATTTATACTTGGAATAATAAATACACTGGCCCATGCCATATTTCTACAAGGCATGATTGTTTCCTAGCTTCTGATAGCCTCCTAATCTTAAACCTTTGCCTAAAATCCTTTATTATTCCATGGTTTCTCGGGCCATCGCCCCATTATCCTCCTTATCTCACCTTTCCTCAATCTTGGGCATATACCCTTTTGGGTCTCCCCTCTATGGTTGGACTCTTTAGGGTTCTCCAATTTAGTCTCTCTATCTTGGTTAGTGTGGGTAGAGGGAAGTCCAACCTCTATTTGGAAATCCAAAATCAAAAGGCTAAAAGGTGATATTAAAAAGTGACTAAAGGAAAATAATTATGAAGGGAAATATACAATAAGGGACATAGAGGAACACCTAGCTTCAATACAGGGACAAATTGAGACTGCCCCGGTGAACCTGATGGAATTCCAAAAAGAAGGTGAAACCTTCAAGGCTCTTCATGCCCACCTCATAAGAGAAGAAGAGTACTGGAGATTAAAATCTAGAAACAATTGGCTATTGGTTGGGGACATAAACATAAGGTTATTTCATAAGAAGGAAAAGTTAGGGAAAGCAAAAAAAATCATATCTCAGATTTAACATGGGGGGGCAGATAACAACTAATTTTGCAGAAATTAAGAAAGTTGTTCTAGATTATTTCAAGAATCTTTATCAGGAAGACCCCCAGAGAGATCTTGAAAGTGAGGAATTATTACTGGAGAATGTCCCTTCTTTGGTCACTGCAAAGATGAATAATTCCTTGACCTCCCCTCCGGCGTCAGATGAGATTAAATCAATAGTATTCTCTTTATTACCTAATAAATCCCCTGGTTTAGATGGTTTCTCAGCCAGCTTCTATCAAAAGTTCTGTGATAAGGAAAGACCTATGTCCTATGGTAGGATACTCTTTCAAGATATTTATCATGGTGGGTGGGGGGAATAAACACTTCCTTCTTAGCATTAATCCCTAAGGAGTCCAACCCCTCCTCCTTTTCTAGATTCTGCCCAATCTCTCTCTGCAATGTCTCATATAATATCATCTCGAATTTTCTTGTGTATAGGCTCATAAATCTTCTACCTGTTTTGATCTTGGCCAACCAAGGGGGATTTGTGTCGAGGAGGAAAATTTGGATAATACAATTTTGCTTTAGGAGGCTATAGATTTGAGTTGGAAAAGAGGGGAATGAGGAATGATAATAAAACTAGATATGGAAAATGCCTTCGACAGGGTCAGACATGGTCTCCTGATGAAAGTGATGCGAAAGATGGGGTTTGATGAAACCTTTATAAAGTGGATTTGTCTTTGCATCTCTTCTCCTTAGATCTCCACTCTAGTCAATGGTTGGGTGGTGAGTTTCTTTAAAGCCTCTATGGGTCTCCATCAAGGATTCCCTCTCTCCCATTTTCTCTACATAATTATGGATGACTCGCTGAGTAGAATATCCGAGAAAGATTGTGACTCCCACTACCTTTCTTTGATCAAATATAAAGAGGGGATCAAAAGAATCAATCATGAACCATTTGTTGATGACACCATTATGTTAGGTGGTGCCTCAGTTTTGATCTCTAGGCACTTCAAAGGGAATCTAGATAAGTTCCTCAAATCCTCGAGAGAAGCCACAAATGACAACAAAAGTCATATATATACTCAGAATATCTCCCCCCAGAAGGAAAAAAATATAGAAGAAATTTCGAGATTCAAATATGTTCAGGATTGGAAAGATTTCAACTACTTAGGAGTTCCAATATTCCTAAGAAGAGTGGCTCCCTATGCTTCGAAAAGGGTCCTTAAAAAAATCAAATCCAAAATTGTGAATTGGGGAGGAATTTGGCTAAATAATATGGGGAGGACTATCCTTGTGAAATTGGTGCTATCAACCATCCCTCTGTACCAATTATATGTTCTTCAGGCTCTTAAGTATGTTTTGCATCAACTTGGAATTTATACTATTAAATTTCTATGGGAGGGAAGAAAGAAAGATAATAATAATTCCACCTGGTTAACTGGAAAACTATTAGAGTGCGAAAATAGCATTCACATCTTGGCATCGGATTGCCCGCCATGTTCAATAGGGTCATGGGGGCAGTGCTCTATTGGTTCCTGATGATGAATCCTGATCTATGATGGGTGAAAGTAACGAGAGAAAGGTATTTACATCAACACAACAACGAGGAATATCACTTGAAAGTAACTCAGGTTATCCTACCTAGAAACTAATGTGGTCTTTTTCGGATCTCATTTCGAATAATCTCTGCAAAATTCCGGGTAAGGGTGCTTCGATTGATATTTGATTAGAATCAATCCTGGGGCTCCCTCCTTTCGCGTTAGATCCCTATATTTTTTCCCTTAGGGGTCACATGATTCTGAGCGAGGTGGTCCATTTAGACCAAATTTCATATTGGGACCGATAGGGTCTTTGGATGGGGTGGAAAATGGAAAATATCTTGGAAAACTTGATCCCATCAAGAGATAATATAATTAATAAACTAATTGGATGCGCTCCACATGTGTAATTAATGAGGAAATTTTGGGGTGGAATAATTCCTCATTTTTAGTCAAGGAATGCTACTCCCATCTGCTTTTCAATGCCCAAATCCCCCCCAAGTCCTCAATCTAGAATAATATTTAGAAAACCAATGCTATCCCTAGACCCTAAGGTAAATTTCTTCTACTGGTTGTTAGCTCATAAAATAATCCTCACCGTGGAGAATCTATAGAAAATAGGTTTCATTGTCCCTCCTGATGTCCTCTCTATGAGAACTCAAAGGAAATCATCCCTCATATCTTCCTCCATTTCCAATTTTCAAGATCCTTTGGTCAGTGACCTTTGGCCCACTTTTCCTTAGAACAAGGTGGCCTACTAATCTCCTTCATTTCTTTGACTCCTAGACAAAATTTTATGCGGGATCCCTTCAAACCAAAAGCACCTTCAATGAGATTTAGATCACTCTCCCAAAGCATGTATGCCGACACATATGGTTATCAAGAAATAAGGCAATCTTCAGCTCTACTTTCCCTCCATCCAGGATCACCACACTTAAAGCTCTCTTGTCTTATTTTGAATTTCACAGACCTTTTATGGAACCCTCTCTTGATCCTTATGAACCAACATGGCTCTCACCTTGGGATTGGATCCCTCCCTCCTCATCCCCAATGAAATTACCTCCTCACCCTCCTTGGATCCTTAGATTGACCCATGAAGGGCTTGTTGAACGCATAAAAAATTAAAATTCATGGACTCTACAATTTGATGGTGCCTCAAAAAGAAATCCTAGGGTGGCAGGAGGGGGAGGGATTTTCATTAATCCCGAAGGAATAATTGAAGATAGGTATGCCTAGGGTTTGGGCAAGAATAAAAATAACCAAGTGGAGGCCTATGGATTGTATATTAGTCTTACCTCAGCTCAGCAAAAAGGAATCAAGGAAATGAATATCTTGGGGGATTCTCTCTTGGTCATAAAACACATGAAATATAACTCTACAACCTAGATTAAAAAACTAAATCAGATACTCAAGAGATCCCTTGGCATGCTCCCTCTCTTTGGGAATCTAAATTTTTTTCACATCCTAAGAGGCCTAAACAAGGATGTGGATATGCAAGCCAAAATGGCCTTCCAATTGAAAGAAGGGTGAAACAAGGTCAAGCAAATAGACAATTATTTTCCCATTCCCTAATTCTTTTCATGAGATTCCTAAAGTTGATGATAATTCTCTCCTCCTACACCAAAAATTAGGCACAAAAGTAAAAATTCATGGATTTGAGGATTCTTCTAATCTATATTTTCCCTGCCCTCCCCTTGTTGGAATTCATCATTCCCTCCATGGTTCTCTCCTCCCATCTTCCCCTCCCCCACCTCATCCTCCACGTCATCCCCTCTCCATCCCTCCTATCTCAGCCACCTCTCTCGCCACTGCATCTTCCCCTCCCTCACCCCTCCTCTTGATATCCCTACCTTCATAACATCCTTCCCTTCTATATGTTTCCCCTCTCCCTTCCCATCTAGCATCACCCAAGATTATATGTTCTTTCTCACTCAACCTGTGGTTGCAAACCTCAGCAATTCAGCACACTTGGCACTGAGGAGAGGAGAAGTGTGGGAACTCTGCAACTCGCACCTTGTACCCGGATCCACCACCATATGAAATCCCTCTAAGCAAGAATCGCATTTACTAACTCTAGTTTGGAACATATGGTTCATGCATGTGAAGGATAATTTTCTCAAGGCTAAAGTTGTTTCACACATCAAGGCAATCATGGTGGAGCATTAGGATCCCAGAGGTAAGCCCGCTGTCTTTCAATTCCACATGAGGCTTCAGCTCAGAAAATTCTATAAATTGTGTCATAATGGTCTTAACCTCTACAATATGAAAGTGTCTGACTCTTCCCAAAAGGTCGTAGGAGCAAGGAATCTTTGGCAGAGATAGGCTAGTCATGGGATAATTCTGGTTGTGGAAGGTAGCCCTTTCACACAGTCTGGAAAGTGTCGGTTACTAGAGAGAGTGCCAATTAATGGTGAGGGTGTCAATTTCAGTTTGTGTGAGAAGGGAGAAACAATTGTTGCTGAGTGGGATTAGTTATACTATTGTTTGATCATTCTGGGTGTTTTTGGGTTCTTTTTTCCTCCTGGTAAATTCAGTCACTAGGATAGATCTGAAAGAATCTGTGTGAACCATCCGTCTGAGTTAATTCCCAAAATGACTCATATTCTCCTAGATGATTCAGAGTCTCTCTTGGGGCCATCAACACCCACGCTCGGGTAGGATGGCAGGTCGTTTTGAAAGGAAGTGGGAGAAATGCCCACTTATAGCCACATACCCCCACCTTCCTATGGGTATTGTGATAGAGAGCACTCCGAACTGCGGGCAAGCTTGGCTTATCTTTAGAGGTGTCTTCAACAATAGCGTGAGGAAGGATATGAAATTCAAGAGAGGCAAATTGAGAAGAAACAAAAGATTCAACAACTGGAAGATGAGATAGATGCTCTACGTAATCAAATCTGGGATCTCCAAATTAAATTGGTAATGAAAAGCTATCAGACTGTTGAAGAAACAAATGGAATCGACCTCAGCTGACCAACTTCCTTCGATGACTAGTTTGCTTATTATGTTCGTTTTTTGATGTAAATTTTAAATGCATTTTTCTACTATGGCATTTCTGTGAGGTCTATCCTAGTAATCATGTAATAGCTCAGTTGTTTTTGGTAATTTTGAAAGGAAATTGGGTTTGGACAACCAGTCTCCAAAAGATGATGCCCATGGATGGAAATATACATGTAATGTAAACCTCCTGTTAATTTTACTGCGAACGGGTGCGGATTAATACCAATATTATACTCTTTATTGTTAACAAAAAAAACAAACACTAATCAACCTTTATTGGCTAACACAACTAGTTCAAGTTTTCTTATATCGAGGAAACCTTGAACATCCCAAGCAAGTAACCCCCTCAACCAACCAAGGAATATATTTAAATCATCAATCCCCCCAAGAAATCTCCTACATAAAGCAATGGAATCTGTGTCCCTCTCTCAACATTTTAATTTATAAAAGTATTTACATTACATAAATGAGGATAAAAAACTTTGACTGTTACATAAGCCCACCAACAAGAAGCTTCAAAAGAACCAAGGGTAATGTTGTAACTTCATACCTAAAAGCACCACATTATCTATTTTTTACTTCTACCACTTTAATAATTGCAGTGTCTATCACACCATCATTAGACTGATCGCCATTGATCATTATTTATGTTAACATAAAATGCTCCCGTGGAAATTCTTTTCAAATACAATTCACTCCTAACTCCTCATTATTTTGTAAAGGGACTATGATTTTTGATTGGTTGATCCTTCACCACGTCACTTGACCAAGATCATCTATTAAGTCAATTGGGGGGGGGGGGGGGGGGGTGGTTGTCAATGTCATGCTCAGTACATCCTATACAAAAGCTTAAAATGATGTGGTGAATTTAGGGGTGTAACGAGCAACAATGGTACTATTGGGTGAATAAATCATATAAGTCTAGTCTCTCTAAAAAGTTGTTATCCAAGAAATATTTCCAAGTTCCTCTAAAGGGTATTTTCCAAAAATCTCCTATGGTGGACCACTCTTGTAGAACCACAATAAGATTTCACAAAAGCTCTAGCATGATCAACTAGAGGGACCTTTCAATTATTAGCCGAGATGCTTCATCTCACTACACATTAAATAGTTGAGATTTAAGACTATTGTGAATGGTGTCGCCCATGGGATAAACTTGAATAATGACTTATGCGCCTAACAAATATAAAATACTCTCATACTAACTGACTTCCTTACACTCTAAAAGCCAGAAATGTGAAATACACATTATATCAAATCTCTTTAGTGGAATATATATAAAAATTATTAACATAAATAATAAAAATAACAACAAAAGGAAATTTCAGGAAGTACAAGTAAACCCATCAGGGTATTGAACAAGCATTCTGGTAGTGAGGTTATTCTTGTATGGTACCATGGAAAACCCACTGAGGTACTAAATAGGCCTACTAGCAACAAGGCTATGTTGGGTAAGGGAGATGAGAAACACACATTGGCACACATATAACTCACTTTAAGTGAACGACACAGGTCACATACTGAAACAATTGTCATTGAATTTCAAACTAGGAAGAATAAAATTCATATCTTGGATTTCAATTCCTTTAAGTGTTATGATTTGAAGTTTTATATTTTAGAAAATAAACTAGGTTTTCATGGAAGTGGGACCCTAAGTGTAGATGATTTATTTTTCTCATATAAGGGGGCTTGTGTTATACACTTGGATAATAATAAGAGTTTGAGAGATAGAGACAAAGATAACTAGTTCATCCTAGGAATGTACCCTTTTGTCATCCTTTTTTCCTTATTTTAAATTATCTCTTCATACATTTTTAATGTCGTGGAATTCAACAAGATTATGTCACTTTTATTTATAATGAGGTTATTGAGGTGATGCATTATTGACTTAAGGCTTCTCATGAGATATTTTGTAGAAATGTTGATGTAAGGTTGGCTAGTTGTTGACAATAGTTCAACAATACTCTTTCATTTAGTTTAGCCGTTTCAATCAAAAGTATCTATATCCACTAATACAAGGCCTCAACCTTGAACACTCTCGAGGTTTCAATGTTCTCTTAGTTCCAATGAAGATCATTTTTTGGATTGTTTTATTTGATATCATCTTCAAGTAACTTTTATGACTCCCACCTCCAACATCACTCTCAGCATCAGTTCGAACTACATCAACTTCAATAAACATCAATCCATCCATGCCAATCCAAGATTTCATAGAGGTAAAACTTGAGGTAAAATAGCATGAGTTTTTGATTTATTAAAATTTTAGGAGAATGTCATGAAAAACCACTAATAATTATTCACTCCTATTTTCAGACTATTATTTCCACTTCTTTTTCGTTTTTCAAGGACAAAAAAATCAGTTTGGGGGAGATTATTTTTCATTGCTTTACTTACCATGAACAAGTATAATAACCTTTATCATCCATCACCATCCCTATTCATTCTGAAACCTCCCTTGCTACATGTGACCTATAATATCATCCTACTCATGGCATCATCTTCCATAACTTTATTAAAGGATGCAAGTGAAACATGTAGAAGATTCAGTTTGAGCACTTTTGGATATGCACTTAAATAGTCACATAAACAATAATATATATCATCCTTCTCTGCCCTTTTTCTTCATTTATTTGTGGTAGCACATTATTGCAAAGTCTTTCATTATGGTTTTACAGTTTTAAGAGTTAATTGGTGCACTAGAAAACAGTCTCCTTCAGAATTTGCTTTTTATGAGGGATGTGGTTTCAATTTTCTTCATGGTCACTTGAAAAGAAATTTAACAAGGCATACAAAAAGTTAGGAGGACCATTCCTTTTCTTTCCCTAAGGATAGGGAAACTATTCAGTTTGGGGGAAGGGAGCACTACTATATTTCATGTTATGGTAAAAAATGAATCTTACAACAATCACATTTTTAGTCATGATTTTTATAATAGTGATTTTCTATCAGCAAATGAAGGAAAATTTGTCATGTAGAAGGTTGAATCAATGCTTCAACAATGAATGATTCTGTCCAACATCAAGTATTTATAAAGAATTATTATCCTTTTCATTGATAGATGTGGAACCTTTTTATGGTAGCTTTGAAAATTGCAAAAATGCAGATAAAGAGAGAGGTATGAGTTCTTTGATTCATGATCCACCTGATGCATAAAATTGGATCACTTTCTCAAAAATTCAATTTGTTTTTAGTGTAGCACGAGGAGATGCTAATTTTCTAGTTTGGAGAAGGATTTTATATGCATGACGGTTTATTGTGTCCTTTGTTGTTCATATTTTTGTTGCTCATTTAAGGCAAAAAAATTTATTTTATATAGTGCAAAAAATTATTTGAGCATATATTTCAAACTGTGAATTGGGTTCTTGTGAGTTTTTGATAGTGAGAAGGTATCATTAAAATGAACACATCCACAAAATTTCAAGCTAAATCAATTTTTAAAATTCCATAAATCAAGCACTATCACCTACAACCAACTTGTCTTTTTTTCAAAATTTGTGATGTGAGGAACCCTATTTTTTTTTTAGGAGAAGCAATGAAATGGTAGATATATACTTAGCAAAAGTTTAAATAACCCTAATTTTTATTTTATGAGAAAATGGTTAATGAATTTTGTTTCTAATTGTACAATATTTTCTGCAACTTCATATACATATTGTTCAAACACCATGTGCAAACTGCTACAACTTCACCAACATTGCTAAAATAGAATAACCATTCTTTTGGAGTAGTTTTTGGAAAGAATTGTTATTTATATCAGTACAATGAGTTGATAACGAAGAGTTATTTTGGTTACTGTGCATTGTAAAATGAAAATTATATCTTGGTTAATGCAAAGGTATGGGGTGCATGGGAATGTGCAACACATTCAATTTGGGGGAGATGTTGGATCGTTGATTTGTCACAATTATTATCACTTATAGACATCCATTTCACCACTTTTTACCTCTCCTTTACCACTCCATTCACCATAATTTCTCATAAAATACCATATCATCCTTTATTATGCTTTCACGGTTAAGTAAGTTCATTTTCCTTTATTTTTAATAGATTCAACATTATTATGCATAATTTTACTAATTATGGTTTATGAATAGAATTATTGTAATAGAACATATGTTTCCAGCCTCCAATTCCTTACCCAAGTCACAAAATATAAGCTCCAACTCATGGTCAAACGTTTCCAGTGAGAAATATGCCAGATAAGAAGTGATCATTTTGTGTTGGATGTTTCGGGAAAATTAGGAAGAATCTCGAAAATCTAAGACATGGGTTTTCTGTAAATGGACCAATTTAGTTGAAAAGTAAGTGGTTTTCCAAAATTAACTATGGTTTGGATGCTACATGCGATTCTTTCAGGTGCATGTTTCTTGTTACAACCATTAACAAACTGTGTGCCAAACAAAGCAAACAATTATTGACTGAAACAACTTCAACCCATTCTAAGATGATTATATGTTGATCTAGTGAAATGTAATATGATATTGAGTTGTTATACAACCAATATCCCCCAAAAACAAATAGATTCAATATTTTGTAATCTGTCCATAGTTGTTACAACCCATATTTCGGTTAATTAGTTCCAATTCGACCCCTACTCTTTTCTTCTATAAATGTTTGGGAAGATAGAAAATTGGGTGTTAATTATGTTAGAGAAATAATTAGTAGAGATAGGGGTTGTATTAGTAAACAAAGTCACAACGTTATTATTCTTTCATAACCTTTTAACAAAGATGCAATTTTCTATTATTTGAAGTGTTTATCTGTGAGTAAGCTTTAACAACCCTGATTGGTGAAGGAGGGTCCCATTCATTGGTCTAATGTTCTATTTTTATTTGTTAGTCTAATTTATCATAGGAGTTATGTAATTTATTATGTTTTTATTTTATGAGCAATTACTAATTTACGGAAGTCAATGTTTACATGTGTTATCTTGAGAAGGTTGATTTGTTGAAGTTGGTATTATGCTACATTGAAATTTCAGGGTGATTTATTTCTTGTTATTGGTAATGTGTTTAGCTGCTATTACTTGTGGAGTGTTTAACTATTGTTACTTGCATAGTGGTTTAATTGTTGTTACTTGTAGAATGTTTAATTGTTATTAATTATTGTTACTTGCATAATGTTCAATTGCTATTAATTGTTGTGTTTAATTGCTATTACTTATAGAGTAGTTTAATTGTTGTTGTTTGTAGAGATTGAGCTTCTATTAAGATAGGACTATGTTTCATATGATTGTTAAGGATTATTTTGTAGATTAAATTTTCTTTCTTTACAACCAATCATTCTCTTGTAATTGATTGAAGATTTTATTGCATTGAGTTCATGTCTTTTTATTGCTTGAGTTGGATGTAATCTATAAATGTGAGTTTTCTAGCTACATGACCATTAGAACCACTAATAATAGAAATGGATATATTACCTACATATATTTTGCACGTAACCTTGAAATAACAGATGACTCCCAAATTGACAAATAAATGTGGATTGTTGTAATTTTCCTAAACAAACATATGAAGTAGCTAACAATAACCAAGATCTTGAATCAAGTAAAGGAAGTATATTAATTTATAAATGAGCTAAGGCATGTATATCATCATATATATTGAGGTATGAACATGGTACAATTGATCATGGAACAATCAATTATGGTTTGAGAGATGTATCAAATAGAGAAGTAAAATTGTAGGGAAAGGAGTGCTAAAAACAAAGGAAGTTTGTATATCGCTTATGATTGGGATCTAACCTTGTGGATGAGTAGGAAGTAAGTCACATGTTTCACTCAAAATCTGAGTATGTTATGACAAATTCATTTCATAGGGAGAAGTTCGTGTACTATAGAGACAATTAGGCAAATTCATTTCATAGGGAGAAGTTCGTGTACTAGAGAGACAATTAAGGCTTATGGAGATTACCCCTCTAGTTGAGAGGGATTGCTGATTTGATACAGTATGGATAGACATTATTCCAGTAAGGAGAATGATATGAGAGGATCGAAGAGATTAATAGGTAGGGTTAAGTGATTACCTCCCAGAGGAGACCCGATCACACACTGGAAGGGTGTAGTGACGTATGTTAGTATCTCAACCCGATCACACACCAAAAAGGTGTAGTGAGGTCTTGGACCAGATCACACACCAGAGAGGGTGTAGTGAGTTTCTTCAACACAAATACCCTTACTCCCTAGGAGAGGGTTGAGTTAGGTATTTTAGCATCAATGCCTAGAATGCTCCCCAAGAGGTGTGAGGAAGTGCTCCATGAGAGGGGTGAGGAAGTTCTGATTGGGTGGGTTAAGCGTGTACTCACCAGGAGGGTTGAGCGAGTACTAATTGGGCAGGTTGAGAGAGTGCCTGCTAGTAATCCCTAGGAGGGTTGAGTTTCATATTTTAGGACTGATCACTCTGGAGGAGTGAGTCGTAGTATGCTGATGGTGAGCCATGGGTTTGATACCACATCATATATGGCTACTAGTTGATGTTGATGGCAGATAAATATGTTGGTATCAATGATGCTAATGTAGGTCAAGGATTTTGACAAAGAATATGATGTCATTGATGAATTGAACCTTTCCTTAGAGATATCATGTATACACAGAACATATGGATATTCATTATGAATAACTCCTTAGCTAAGAGGGAGCGTTGAATTTTGTATCTATGGTCTATCTTCATAATATTTTCATTTGTACTTGTAATATTGAAAAATGAATTATATTTGTAAAATAAAATTATATGAATCATGTTCTTCATGCTTGCAATGAAAAGGATTATTTTGTATTCAAATGAAAAATATTATAAGGCTCATCAAAGAGTAGGAAAATGAAAAAAATTGAATTTGAATTTTACCTCCATAAAGGCCAAGTCGGCCCACCAACGATCAACATGGCTTGCCCAAGATATGTGCCCCTTGGCATGGATGAACAAATATACATAGAGCCTATTTTCATTCCTATGTTACACAATTATAATTTGATCTGAGGCTAGACAACTTGTTGATCTAGGGCTAAACAACTCGTTGATCTATGGAAAGGAGAATATTAGCTCGTAAGGCTACTTATCTATTGAACAATGTGAGATCCTGAGGTATGAGACTATGGAATAGGGGCTAAAAACCCGAGGTATGGTTTTATGGAATAGGGGCCCAAATCCTAAATTATGGTTCTATGGAACAAGGACCGAAACCCTGGATTATGGTTATATGGAACAAGGGTCGTGATCCTGAGGTATGTATCTATGGAAAGGCGTCGAGACCCTATGGTATATCTCCAAGGAAAGGGATTTGAGAATCCTATGGTTGATCTCTATGGAAAGAGATTGATATTTCTGGTATAGTACAAGTTCAGAGGCAGACTTAGTTGCAAGGTTCTTTGGACAGAATTATGGAGGGATGACTTGGTCTTGGAGGTCGGTAATCCTATTGGTTAGTTGACTATGATGTATTTATTGTTGCATTGATTCTCTAAGGAAAAGGTTGCCTATATTCTTTCCTATTGTGGGTTTTCCTAGACTAATATATTGTGTTCCTTATATGGCTTTTTCCTCATGGTACTATTGTCATTTATTGATGACGTCTTCTATATAATTTTCTTAATGATGTAACCATGATTAAGAATGTGAAATACAACATTCTTTAATTCCATCATATTTTCTACTTGAATATCTTGAATAAATGTTGTGTAAAGGTTTTTAAGGCCTGTGGAAAGTATTGTGTATAATCAGTTTAATAACACCCAGTAATTTTCCATGGTGTGCGTGAAATTCCATGGTTAATTGTTTTACTTTCCAAAAGTCTCTATGATTGAAAAGTAAATTTTTCTACTAATGGATGAATAGTATGAGGCTTGTTACAAATCAACATGGATCTATGTCCTACTTGATTAATTGTTTTCGTTATGGAGTGATTGAAGGAATGAGGGTATATATATCTATATATATATATATAGATATATAAATATAATATATATATAGATATATATAATAATATATATATTATTATAATAATATATATAAATATATATATATATATATATATTATATTATATACATATACATATACATATACATATCACAAAGGAATTTGGTATTTCTATGGTTAAAAATCACAAAGAGTTGTGGCCATGGATTAGCTGGGTATCAAGTCCAATAGTAGTTAGAATTCTACCTAAGTGAATGCAATCTATTAATGATTGACACTTGAGTTTGTTGTTGTCAGGCCACGCAGTAACTCCTCAAAACAAATTGATTGGTATATTTCATTCCTTTAGGTTGGTCTTTATTATGTACATGAGGGAGAGACTGTTCACTTCATCTCCCGATGACTGTTCATATTACTTATTATTTATTTACATTATATTCACCCAATCTTGATGATTAGGTGTCAACATTCCCCCCCTTAATCTGAAGGGATGTTGGTGAGTCCAAGCATCAT
>APFE030268832.1:222643-235789 GCA_000404065.3 Pinus taeda | reverse complement strand
TTAGTGAATTGAATAGATTTTCCATATATTGGATCGTGATAGATTCTACATCTTAAAAAATTCCCAATAGCAAGCTACCTAACCATAAGCTCAATTTATTCCAAAGAAAATATATCATCTTATATACGGGCTTTCGAAAGGGTGTCCATGTTTCGAGGGGCTTTATAGAGGTCTTTAAGATAAATATTCAAGTTATACAAGGATCATGCTTAGCGAGGTACTGAATGGCTTGCGAGAGGTACTTTCTAGTTTGTCGCCATTCAATCCATGCTAGGGTTGCCACTCAAGTGCTGTAGGGCAGTAATTGTTCTTTGATTCTACTTATATTGTAACTTTTTTTTTTCTTTTAGTAAGAACATTGTGCATATTTATCTCATCAATATTTAAGGTTTTGGTAAGAGCATCCCTATTTTCATTTCTAGCAATTTTGCAATCATTATCATGGCAAGAGTTCATAAATTTATTATTCTTTTTTATATGATGTTTTGTTAAGAGAGCTTGCTAATAGTAGTAGAGAAAGTTATAGTGAAAATCAATATTTTTTTAAATGATATTATTATAAATTAAAAGGTGTGTGTAATATATATATATATATTATATTATTAATTAAGAATTTAATTAATTTGTTTATATATTTCTCTATCCAAAACCATTAAAGGAATTGTTAAGTTATCAATATTTTCAAAAAACATTAAAGGAATTGTTCAAAAGTTATCAATGTTTTCATGATATAGGAAGTTAGGAGTGTCATTATTATAATCAATTTTTTGCAATTGAGCTCTAATTTGAGTGTATGCAAAGAATTTAAAGAAAAAAAATAAAAAAATAAAATCATATTCAACCATATTGGTGTCACAAATATGATAGACTATAACATCCCAAGAATGTTTCAGAATTGTCCAATACCTTACTTTCACTATATACCATATAGAAGTTGGTTTCTATTATAGTAGTGTCCTCAAACTAACTATACCTAGAAAAAACTTCAATTTTTTTAGATTAAGATTAACCATATCTTTATAACACTTGCATTTTTTATTTTATAAGTCTTCATTAAATCATAAATTTTCTTTAGATTTTAATACTAAAAAATTATTAATGTTATAAAATCTAATAAAACAACATATTTTATATTTTCGATATATTAAAATTACAACTCCATAATGAGTAGTTTAATACTAAATATTATTTATGTTATTTATTATAAAAATAAAAACATATTTATATATTTTCCAATATATTTAAAAAATTTCAATCCCATAATCATGTAACCAAGCTTAATAATTTATAATATATTACATATAAATATATTACATATATCATTCATTATTTATTTTGAAAATTCTTGCTTTATTATAATTTATACTATTTTTTATTAAATGTCATTCGTTTTTATTATCTTAACAATGTTGGATTTTTTTTATTTTCAAGTATTATATTTTTTTAATGTGTTTTGGTAGGAACTGCTATAGTAACTCAGAAAAGTGGTTCATGAAATTACATAATATTTAAATGCTAATTATAAATTAAAATATTTTAAATGTTAGTATTATTAAATTAAAAGGTTGTAATCTTACTATATATTAAGAATTAATTAATTTTTTGTTTAATAATTATATTATTAAAAAAACATTAAAATAATTTTTCAAATTATTAATGTTTCGATGACATAAGAAATTAAGAATATTATTATTATAGTCAATTTTTAAAATCGAATTTTAATTGATCTCTATAAAAAAATATAAATTAGAAATAAAATAAAATAAACATCTTCAACTTTATTGGTATCACAAAAATGATAGATTATAACATCCCAAAAAATTTCAAAACTTTCCAATACCCTATTTTTTATATACCATATAGAAGTTGGTTTTTATTATAATAGTGTCCTTAAACTAATCATAAACTCCTTTAAGTCTTAATTACAAAAGTATTTTAATTAATAAAAAATAAAATTAATATATTTCATATTTTTCCTCTATATTTACAACTTAACTACTCCTAAATAGGTAACCAACTTAATTTATTTTAAAATTAGACCTATCATATTATTTACTTGGAAAATTCTCTTTATTATAATTTTATTTTTTATTAAACTCGTTTCACATTTCTTATTAAGAAATTATTATTTTCAATAATGTTAGATTTTTTATTATAATTTCTGATGATATAGAATTTTTTAATTAAGAAAAAAAAGTTATTATTAAATTAAAATTATTTTAAATATTTTCAAAGTAAATAATAATTAGTATCTTTCTGAAACATTAAAGTGACATATATGATATTTGCAATATAAGTTTTTAAATCAAAAGGGATAAAAGGGATTAATGTATATAGATTGCATCAATTTGTAGTTAAAAAAACTACATAGAGACATTTTCTTTATTTCATAAATAAGATTTTCTATAGGTTAATTTTCTTTTCCAAAATTAAAATTACTATTCTTATATAATTTCTAATATTTATATTTTTTAAATACTATTTTAATAATATTACAATAATTTTATATATAAAAAAATTTATAAAATTAAAATTGATAGGGATAAATTTGTTGATAGAAATTTCTGAAAGAACTCTTTGTACATACTTTAGCTCAAACTCCAAATCTAGATGTCAAGGGAAAATTTAGAAAAATAGAAAATGGTGTATTGAACGACACTGAAACTATGACGATGTCCATTAAAGGGTGCGTTGGAACTATTCTGGTGTAAAGGAGATCAAGGGTCATGGTGACATGGAGCTTGAGTGTTTTGGAGCTTCAGGGTCATGGTGACATGGAGTAGTGATTCCAAAGAGTTAGTATGGAATAACAACTGCACATCATCCTAGGGTTGGGGGAGTTATATGTTTTTCACATTCTAGCACAATCAATAGTCTATATCATTCACGCCCAAGATTATCGGAGTCTCGTCTCCATAACTTACATGAAAGTTATGCAAAGGAGAGTCTCTGGAAGTGGTTTAGCAAAAACAGCTCACCTAAAGATCTACGACCAACATTCATCCCAAAATCACTCTTATTTGTTCCAAAAACTACCAAAGGCATCCCCGAGAGGAGGAAGTGCGAGTTGTGTGTTAGTTACAGCATACGCGAGGAGGGGTGCTCATAGTCAAAGCTACCTAGGTTGGGACAATGTTTGGCACAAACATGGCCTCAATTGGTTATAGCATAGTTAGTAACTTCATAGATAAAAATACAGTTGGTGCCATGTATTGGTAGAGTTATATGTAGGTTGGCGATTAGCTACTACTACGGTACAAAAAAAGGAATGCCATTGTCATCTTCCATTGTCATCTGTTGCTAGCATTTGACACTCGGAACTCAGGAGATAACATTTGATTGGCTTCCCACGAACGCTTTCATCCCATTCGCATTCTTCTATGGAGTTGACAATTGAAGACTCTGGGGGACTCGTTCTTGATTAGAGTCTTGATGTTTTGGCTCTGGTGTGGATAAAAATTTGGTGGTCAGTGACCGCTCACAAAACCAATTGGAATGGTTGTTCTAGGAAGTTTGGATCATTATCCCTATGTAGGCATTAGGGAGTCTTCTTAACTCGGTGAAATATATGGGAGCATCATAGCTTGATACAAAGACAAGGGGGGATGGTTGCCTGATCTTTTCATAGTTTAAGTCAGTTGGTAGTTAAAATCAAGTTGATAAATTAATACATAGATTCTTAATTAATATCATAAATATTACAACTTTTGGGGCTAATAATTGTTTCCATGTTTCTCCTCATTCTACTTATATAATATGCTCTAAATTCCAAGAGGATCATGTGAAAGGTAGCCAAAAGAGGTAAGTAATTACAACAAGATTACTTGGGGGGCCAACACTTCTAAATAATCACTTGGAGATTAGTAAAGACTATCTTTGGTGGAGATGTTATAGTTGTTGTACATGGTTCAATCTATGCTAGTCTCATGTTCATTAATTTTGTGTGACATTGTATACCATGGATACATACTAAACAATCTACAAGAATTCCCTATAATAGTTTCATAGCTTTTGACCATTCTTTATAGAAGTCGCTCCTCTAATTCCAAATTCGGTGTCATCAACAGTGTTTTTGGGGTTTGGTGCAGGGTGATAAAGTTTCCCAACAACTCCATAATAATTTAAGGAGGCCATATTTGGAATCATAGCCTCACACCTGGAGAATAAACCTTGGGATTAATCTATCTGATATAATTTCTTATATTGTCCAAAAGGTTGCACGCAACATTATTTGAACGTTCAATTTCCCCACTTTTCCTAGATTATCTAGTTGTGGAAGGATCCTGCAGGGTAGATTGGTATGTCCAATCAAGTGGTGTTTTCCCCAATAGTGGTGGGATAATGTTTTGACATTGTGATCATGATTGATACCTCAAAATTTAGTGACCTATTGATAAGTCAATGATCAATGAGGTGGCTAATTCTCACGCTGCTAACATGGCATTTCAGTCTTCACTTTTGGAGGACATAGTGGACATTGACCAGCTAATAGACAGAACTATTGTAGCTAAGAAAGAGCACAAAAAGAGAAGAGAAGAAGAGGATCAATTGCTTCATTTGCAAGGCCCATTAAACAATGCCCACCAAAAAACACACTCTGACAAAGCTAATAATCATTATGAATTCGAGGATCACAAAAGAGACCAACATGCAAATAGGGACAGTGATATTTTTAGGGGTGTCAAGAAACCATTCAAAAACAACAAGCTAATCAATCCATCAGAACTAATTTAGAATATAGTTTTGGGAGATGAAGATTAATGGGATGAAGTTGGGAGATTGAAACAAAAGGCCCCGGTGGGAAGGTGGGTGTTGAATCACAAGACTGGAGGTAAAATGATAGTTTGGGTAGATAAAATATAGTCTATGATCCTGAAATATAGGCCCCAAATCAACATGCTACAGAATGGGTGGTTTACATTTCATTTCACTCACCCTAAATATGAAAACCTTATATACAAATCCCCATGGGTCATGGGTAGAGGCTTTCTATCTTTACAAATATGGAAATTTGGTTTTGATCCTACAAAGGATAAACAATGTAGAAACATCATTAGGGTCAAGCTCCCATACTTACCCCTAGAACTTTGGACTGAAGAAGAGAATTCCACAATATGAAACAAAATAAGGATCATATTTCATCTCAATGAGGATAGCCTTGGGGGACTTAACAAGAAAACAACATGGTACCTGATTGAAAGAAACATGACAAGGAGCCTCCCAAAAGAAGTCAACTTATTTTGGGGAAGTTGTTCCTGGAGACAGACCATCAATGATTGGGGAGTTCCATTTTGATGCCTCAATTATCATAAAACAAGAAACATCTTAACACATTGTCCAAGTCGACATAGATGGGGAAATATCAAGGATGAACTTGGGAAGTCTCTATTGGACAATTCACACAACTAAACTCATAGATTGGCATTCTCCCCACTCCTCCTTCACTCCACATTTATGGTTTGATTCCTCTGATAAACTCCATGCCTATAACAAATAATCCACCTTCTTTTTCCCATGTTCCCATGATTCCTCTTCAAGACCTCCCCTCATTCAAAGAATCCCATCTTATCCAACCTTCTCTGTGTTGCAATCCCATAATTAAATCTTCAACCAACTATGCCTCTCCAATCATATCAACGATTGATTCACATAAGAGTCCCACACAAATATTTAGAGTACTTAGGTACCTCAAAGGAGAAGCCTCTATTCAATATTATAACTATCCAATAAAATTCGGAGCTCCCTTCTGCCATTCCTTCTCTCTATTCACCAAATACTATGAACTGGATTCCTTAGCTCAGAACTCTCAAACTGGAATCCAACCTCTACCAATCAATAAATATTTTATTGCTGTCCCAAGGCATGCAAATAAGAGAAAAAATGTAACTACCAAGAGGAAAAAAAAAGGGACCAAATACAAAAAAATTGTAAACTGCACTTTGGTCCCCTCAAATCTTCTTGACCAATTTAAATATCCTCTAGTGGATAAGACAATATCTTCCAATAATTCCATGTCCATCAAGGTTAGGAATCTTGATTTTTCCATTTTTGTGCCCTGAGACCTTAGACCGATGACACCCGAGCAGTCGTACCCAGAATGATCATCATGTCCCTTAACATTTAGGGACTGGGTCCAGTCCAAAAAGGGAGATCCCTCAAAAACATTCTTCTAATATATAATCCGAATATTAGTTTCCATAGAATATGATGCTCAATAAGCACAAATAATGCAAAATTTTTCTTCAATTACAACCCAATTGGCATGTTTGTGCACTAGTCCTTCTGGAATGTCTAGAGGTTATGTTGCGCAATGGAATCCTGAGATTTTATATTTCAAGCCCTATAAATCCACAATGGGAATTCTCCTCTCTAGATTTTCTATTGGGATCCATACTATAATTAATATTATCAATGTCTATGCCCCATACCAAAAGCAAAAGGAACATTGGAAACAAGTTGAAAATAGTGGTATATTGGATTTGGACTCCATGATTCTAGTAGGTGATTTGAACCTCATTCTGGAGAAATCAGAGGTCTCTGGAGAACAAAGCATACTAGACACACTTGTAATTCACTTCAAGGATTTTTTCTCTTAGAATTGTTTCATAGACATCAAGCCTAGCATAGTTGGCCTAATATGGAGGAACGACAGATGGGGAACACAAGGAATTTCAAAAATACTTGATTGTTTCTTAGTGAAGAATGGTCTAGCTAATTGCCTTATGAACTTGAGCTCACAAATTATTCCTTCCTTGATCTAGGATCACTTTCCAATCTTGGTCTAGACAAAAATAGTGAAAGGGAAGCCCTCTCCATTCAAATTTTATCACTTTTGGGTGAAATAACATGGATTTACCAATTTGGTTGTGAATTATGGACAAAATACAATCAAAACACTAGAAATTCAGCAATGGATAATCTGAGTCACAAGATAAAAAAAGCCTAAATAGGTGGTCAAATTTGGGTACACCAACAAAATTTCACCAAGATTAGAGATTATTCATATAGATTCTCAAATCAAACTTCTGAAATATCCTCTTTTTGTTGGCTACTTCGCTGAAGCTTCCAAATAGAAGTTAGTAGACTTGGACAGAGAAAAAAGGGAAATGTTATTGTGTCAAGCTAAGGAATGGAAACAAAAAAGTAGACAAATGTGGGTCGACAAAGGGAACAAAAACACCACGTATTTTCAGAAGAAGACTTCTACGAATCTACAGAAAAAATCAATATGGAAAATTAAAAACTAATTTGGGGAAATAATATATGAACAAAATGAGATACAAAATGAAGCACACAAATATTTTCAATCCTCCTTGAGAATGATAAATCCTCCAACGACATAGAATTATATGGACGTAAATTCCATATACTCTTAAATGGTTGATCAAGAGACTTGTGCCCTGTTGGACTATCTAGTTGACAAAGAAAAAATACACCTGACTCTCAACGTGATGGCTAGGGGTAAGATCCTTGGTCTTGATGGATGGGCTATTGAACTATTCCTTCTATTCCTTCATTCTCAAGACATTATGATAAATGAAATCGCAGACTTAGTGGAGGATTCTAGAAGTCTTGGTTGGGTCTTTGGGGTAGTGAATGCAGCTTATATTTCTCTAATCCCAAAGTCCATGGACCTGACCTCCTTCTCAAACTTTCATTCGGTCTCTCTCTGTAGCTTGACTTATAAAATTATTTCCAAAACAATTTTCATTAGGATCAAACTAATCCTTTCTAGATTCATCTCTATCAAACAGTTTTTCTAACTTGATAAGTGTCAAATACACAATGTACTGGGAATTACACAAGAGTTCATTCACTCCATCAAAGTTTGGAAAATTGATCAATGTCTCATGAAAATCAACTTCTCAAAATATTTTGGCTGTGTACATTTGGAATTCTTATGGATTATCCTCTCAGATATTGGCTTTGGACCATTCATGATGGATTGGATAAAGGCTTCCATCACTTCAACAATTTTTTCCATCCTAATCAATGTTAGTGCCACTGATTTCTTTGTCGCATCAAGGGGACCTCGACAAGGTTGTGTCATTTCTCCACTTCTTTTCCTTTTTCTTAATGACAACTTGAGGAGAGGTATTATTGCAACAAGGACCCAAGACATAATCCTCAGCCACAATATTACATCAAACATTTTAATCTCAGGGTGTTGCATGAAATTCTCCTTAACTTTGGATAAGTCATGGGTCTGGTCATGAACAAAGATAATTTTTTATTGATATGGCTGGACCATGATGTGCATAACATGCAAGAGATTGTAAAAATGTTTATGTACATTAAATTCCATTGAATAGGGACTTTATATATCTGGGGTTTTGTCCTAAAACCATTGGGATATGGGATCAATGAATGGTCCTGTATGATTGATAAAGTAAAGAAGTTACTACACACTTGGTCCCACAAATGGCTTTCCTTAGGCAGAAGGTTCACTCTCTTTAAATCAATCTTGCAGAGAACTTCAATATATTGGATGCACAATTATAAAATATCCAAGGGTTTCATCTATAAGATCAACTATATTTTTTCCCAATTCCTTTGGGCTGGATCAAGAGGTGTTCATAGAAAAATACATCTTGTTAGGCTGGAAGCATTGACTAGACTAGTTGAGGCTAGTGGTTGGGGCATAAAAAACATGGACATCTTAATCGAGCTCTTCTTCTAAAGAAACTTTGTAGGGTTTTCATTGGTGATGGTCTTTGGGGCAGGATCATCAAAGAAGAATATCTCAAAAACAAGGACCTAGTGGGTTGGATTAGTGATGGGGCTCGTGTATTGGCAATGATCTCTCATTCATGGTGAAGTTTTCTCCTTTCAAAACATTGGTTCCTTGTTAATTTTTCTTGGAGCATTCACAACAGATCTACTGCGAAAATTGGCCTTGACATATTTTCTGGTATGGAAGGTCCTCACAAAAACTCTTTTCCTTTGGTTTATTTTCTTCATAGTGAGAATATCCAAGTGCTCAAAGACATAACAACCATTTCTAAAGAATGTCCCTCTACAACACCTTGGCTAGATTCCCAATCACTAAACAACTCAACACATCTTTATTCTGAATGGACAGAGTATATCCTCAATCTAAAACTATCTAGGATCACTCTCCCATGAGGAGGACAATATAAGTTGGAAGAGAGGCACACACAAAGGTCAAGTTATTATTGAATAAGCCTACCAAATCATTGATCAGTAATTGGTGTTGGCCCCATCCTTGACATGCTGCCCTAGCTTGGTGATGGTCGGTGCCACTAAACCTCAAATGCTTTATATGGTTGGTGTCACATAATAAAATATTGATGTAGGGTAACCTCACTAAGAGGGTTTTCTTGCGCCCTGGACAATGTTTCCTTTATAGGGATCATTGATAGGAGGTCTCTCACCTCTTCCTACATCGTTCTTTCTCTATATTTGTTTGGCTAGATATGCTTTGTCTCTTGGACTCCTCTCCTTCCCTAGACTAGACTCACATCCTTGACTAGCTATTTTATTGGCTTTTTGTGCATAAATCCCTCAGAACCCTTCCTTTCTTTCTCTTGTGGGGCATCTAGAGAGTCTGTAATGACCTTATCTTTGAATCTGTTTAGCCAACTATTCACAAAATCAACTCCTTGATTATGACTTACTTTAAAGAATTTTAATCTAAGCCCCTCACTTCTCATCACCTCGTGGTTGCCCCTCCCACTCCCTTATTGACCTTTGGACCTGCTTTCCAGTTTTCTTGTTCGATGGAGTAAACTCCTTTGGGCTTTGTAGTTGTGGTATGATCATCTTCCCGAATCTTGTTCACCACTACAAATTATTCTGGTTTGGTGGTAAGAGAATTAGTACTAGAGCTAACCTTCTGGAATTATTGGCTGCTCTATTCTATGCCTCATGAATAAATCTATCAAACACTGAATTTTTTTGGGACTCCAAAGTTATAATTGATTGGGCCAACAACCATTGCAAGCTTCAGTATTTGTCTGTTCTCTCCTAGCAACGGAGAATCAAAGCCTTGTCCTTATCTTTTCAACAACTTTCCTTCCCTCGCATATTTTGTAAACAAAACTAGAATGCAGATATTTTGTGAAAACGTGGTTTCTTTGCACCCCTAGGCTCAATCCACTTCGAGGAATTCATCTCAAATTCAGGTCAAATCGCCTTATAGCTCCCCCTCTATCTCTTTTTATGTCCTTTGTCTTTTTGAGCCCTTTTTTTCTTCCTTAATGGAGTTGTTCTCTCTCTACCATTGTTCATTGGATTGCGATATTTTATGCATCTCTAGTTCTAAAAGGTGCTTTTGTTAGCTATCTTTGGGATTCTCCCTTGCATAGGTCCCATGCGATTTTTATCCCTCGAATTTTATTTCTTCTCTCTACAACGATCTTAGGTATGGTGATTGTATATGGCACTTGCTTGGGCCATAGGCATCTTCTATTCTTATGGACACCAGAACTTTGAATATGTAACTCCTTTTATTTATCAATGAGAAAAGTTGTTTTTCTTTATGAAAAAGGGAAATTTTAGACAAATCCCAGGAGATATATAAAAAGAGTATTTATCTAAAAAGAATATAATCTAGGAGGAAAAAATATACATCTTCTTTATTACTTAATTCTTCATATATTATATCATTATTTGATATCTTTATTACTTAATACTTCATATATTGTAGCATTCTATGAGATCTATAGAAAACCAAAATAAAGAAGGTGGTCTATGTTAAGAAAATCCCATTTTGATTGAGCAATTGTCCCCTAGCATTTTCTAGAGGGCACTTATTCCCTTCAAACGACAAAGACATATAATGGTGTTCTACTCCTAGAGTGGAATAATGCTCCACTGGGCAACTATGATAACACTTTAACAAATTCGGAACCTCAACAACAATAAGAGATTTTATCTATTGGTATCTACAAGGATTTGATCATGTAGAGAGTCCATTTCCAAAATCTCCATAAACCCAACCTCATTCTCGCCATGGTGAAGATTGGACAAGTAGGAGGGAATGGTTCTCAATAATTATGTATTACCTAGTGACAACTCAAATGCTTTTTTGGCATTCTCTCTTGCTTTCACATGCCTTTCCAGATTCCAAATTTCTAGAAAAAGTTCAAATGCATGGAAAATGTCCAAATCCTCTATGGTAAATCAATCATGGTCAGTATTTCACTATGACAAATATTGTCTCTTTATGAAAATCAAGCATGGTCAACCATGGTTCAATGTCGCGTTATGACAAATATTATCTCAATATGAAATATTATTCATATGAACTATAACATTAATCCTAATATTTAATATAAATCCCTTGGGTTTATAATCATGGTCAACAAAGTTCCAATATCACATTGTGACAAAGATTGTCTCAATATGAAAATCAAGATTTGTCAACCATGGTCAACTATGGTCCAACATCGCATTGTGACAAAGGTTGTTTCAATATGAAAATCAACCATGGTCAACCATGTTCAACCATGGCCCAATGTCGGATTGTGAAAAATATTGTCTCAATGTGAAAATCAACCATTGTAAACCATGTTTATTTTAGGGTTTATAATATTTATCTTAGGGTTTATATATCTTGGTTTTATATTATGTATCATATGGGTTTAATATTATTCCTTTGGGTTTATAATCCCTTTATTTTTTAGTATTAATTCCTTTTATTTATTATTCCCTTTGGTTTATAATATTGATCTTAAGTTTTATATACCTTGGATTTATATTGTTGTCTTTGGTTGAATGTTATTCCCTAGGGTTTACAATCCATTGGATTTTTAGTATTATTGCCTTGTGTTTGTTATTCCCTTTTCTTTAAAATATCAATCTTGTTGAACCATGGCCAATCATGGTCAACCATGGTCAACAAAGGTAAATCGTCATCATTGATCTTATATCTTGGCCAAACATGGTCAACCATGCCCTTTCGTGTTGTGTGAAATCAATCATGATCAACCATGGTCCAACGTAGCATTGTGACAAAGATTCTGTCAATGTTAAAGTCAACCTTGGTCAACCATAGTCCAAGGTCACATTGTTACAAATATTGCGTCGATATGGCAATCAATAATGGTCAAACATGGTTGATCATCATCCTACATCATATTGTGACAAGGATTGTCTCAATATGAAAATCAACCATGGTAAGCCATGGTCAACCATGTTTATTTTAGGGTTTATAATATTTCTCTTTGGGTTTATATACCTTGGGTTTATAATATTTATCCCTTGAGTTTATAATCCTTTGGGTTTTTAGTATTATCCTTTCGAATTATTATTCCCTTGGGTTTATTAATCTAAGGGTTCATATTACTAAGGTATAATATTGTTCATAGGGTTTATAATATTAATCCCTAGGTCTAATATAAATCCCCTTGGTTTATAACCATGGTCAACAATGGTCCGGAGTCACATTGTGAAAAATATTTTCTCACTATGAATTTAATCATGGCCCAATGTTGCATTGTGACAAAGTTTGTCTCCATATGTAAATCAATCATGGTCACCATTGCACTGTGACAAATATTGTCTCTATATGAAAATCAAGCATAGTCAACCATGATTCAACGTCGCATTATGACAAATATTATCTCAATATGAAATATTATTTGTAGGAACTATAATATTAATCCTACTATTTAATATAAATCCCTTGGGTTTATAATCATGGTCAACCAAGTTCTAATGTCACATTGTGAAAAAGATTGTCTCAATATGAAAATCAAGCATTGCGAACCATGGTCAACTATGGTCCAACATCACATTGTGCAAGATTATCTCAATATGAAAACAAAACATGTTAGAAAATTATATATTAGAGAGCAACGCAACACATGAAATAATGCAGAAATATAAACACAGAAAACACACAAAACAAGAGAGACACAGATATACGTGGTTCACCCAGTTTGGGCTACGTCCACCCCGAACAGCCAATCCTTCCTTTCTATTATCCAGTAAAATGAAGAGACACAACCTACAGCAAATCCGCTGTAATATCCTCTGTCTTCTCTCATAGTCTCACCTCTCTGTTCTCGCTCACACAGAATACACATCTATCTCACAGCCTCAAATACAATGCCCTCATACAAAGAGAGGGGTTGCCTTCTAGGGCAAAAAACCCTGAACTAAACATAAGTTCTACCGTCA
>APFE030268832.1:120478-222633 GCA_000404065.3 Pinus taeda | reverse complement strand
CCCCCCGCCAGGGGGGGGCTCCCAAAGGTCGCAGCCGCCCCCCCTGGACCCCCCCTGCAGCGAATATTTTACAGGTGGTGTTGTCGCCCCCATTTTGAACTGCGGTCCAATGTGACGGTACTTTTGAATATAGAAGATAATCAGGCTCCACACCCAACAAAACATGGTAAACCATGTTTATTTTGGGCTTATAATATATACCTTGTGGTTTATATACCTTGGGTTTATAATATCTATCTCTTGGGTTTAATATTATTCCTTTGGGTTTATAATCCCTTTAGCTTTTAGTATTAATTAAATTGGTTTATTATTCCCTTGGGTTTATAATATTTATCTTAGGCTTTATACACCTTGGATTTATATTGTTGTCTTTGGTTGAATGTTATTCCCTAGGTTTTATAATCCATTGGATTTTTAGTATTTATTTGTTTTAAAATATCAATTTTTCTTAACAGTGGTCAATCATAATCAACCATGGTCAAAAAGGTTAATCTTCATCAACCATTGACAATCTTGCCCAACCATAGTCAATCATGCCCAGTCACACTCTGTAAAATCAGCCATGGTCAACCATGGTCCAATGTTGAATGGTGACAAAGATTCTGTCAATATGAAAATCATCCTTGGTCAACCACGTTCCAATGTCGAATTGTGAGAAATATTATGTCGATATGGCAACAAATAATGGTCAAGCATGGTCGCATTGCATTGTCACAAAGATTGTCTCACTATGAAAATCAAGCATGGTTAACCACGTTTATTTTAGGGTTTATAATATTTATCTTTGAGTTTATATACCTTAGTTTTATAATATTTATCCCTTGGGTTTTTAATATTAATCATTTTGGTTTACGATTCCCTTAGGTTTATAATGTCAATCCCTTGAGTTTATTAATCTAAGGGTTCTTATTCCTAAGGTATAATATTATTCATAGGGTTTATAATATTAATTCTTCGGTCTAATATAAATCCCCTTTGTTTTTAATCATGGCAACCATGGTCTAACATCACATTGTGACAAAGATTTTCCCAATATTAAAATTAACCATAGTGCAACATCATATTCTGACAAAGATTGTATATGAAAATCAACCATGGCTCAAAGTCACATTCTAACAAATATCGTCTCAATACAAAATAGTATTCATATGATCTATAATATTAATATTACTATTTAATATAAATCCCTTGGGTTTATAATCATGGTCAGCATTGGTCAACTATGGTCCAAGGTCGCACTGTGACAAAGATAGTTTCAATATAAAAGTTAAGCATGATCAAACATGGTCAACCATGGTCCAATGTCACATTGTAACAAATATTGTCTTAATACGTTGGTCAACCATGGTAAACGTTTGTCAACCATGTTTATTTTATGGTTTATAATATTTATCTTAGGGTTGATATACCTTTGGTTTATAATATTTATCCATTACGTTTAATATTATTCCTTTGAGTTTATAATCCCTTTGATTTTTGGTATTAATTCACTTATTTATTGTTCTCTAGGGTTTATTAATATAAGGGTTCTCATTCCTAGGGTTTAATATTATTCATGCGTTTTATAATATTAATCCTTGGGTTCTAACATAAATAACCATTGTTAACCATGGTTCAACATCACATTGTGAAAAAAGATTTTCTCAATATCAAAATCAACCGTGATCTAACTGTGCATTGTGACAAACATTTTCTGCGTATGAAAATTAATCATGGTCAACCATGGTGAACTGTGGTGCAACATCTCATTGTCACAAAGATTGTCTCAATATGAAAATAAACCATGGTTAACCATGATAATTGTAGTATTTACAATAATTATCTTATCGTTTATATACCTTGAGTTTATAATATTGATTCCTTGGGTGTAATATTATTCCCTTGGGCTTTTTGTATTAATCCCTTAGGTTTTTTATTCCATGGGTTTATAATACCAATCCCTTGGATTTATTAATCTAAGGGTTCACATTGTAACAAAAATTGTTTCAATATGAAAATCAACCATGGTCAACCATAGTCCAATGTCTCACTTTGACAAAGATTGTCTCAACATGAAAATCGATCATGGTCAACCATGTTTATTTTAGGTTTTATAATATTTATCTTAGAGTTTATATACCTTGGTTTTATGTATCTTAGAGTTTATATAACTTGGGTTTATAATCTCTTTGATTTATAATATTTATCCCTTGGGTTTATAATTCTTTGGATTTAGAATTAAATCCTTTGATTTTATTAATCCTTCGAGTCTAAAATATTAATTCCTAGGGTTTATTAAGCCCTTGGGTTTAAAATGTTAATTTTTAGGGTTATTAATCTCATGTATTTTTAATATTGATTCCTTAGGTTTATAATATTTATCCCTTCGGTTTATTAATTCATTGGCTTTATAATATAAAAATATTTCTTTTATCAGTCACTTTGGTTTATAATATTAATAATTGCTTGGGTTTATAATTTAATCACTTTGTTTATTAATCCATTGGGTTTAAAATATTAATTCCTAAGCGTTATTAATATCTTGAGATCAATATTTAACAAAAAAAAATTAATAAACCCCATGAATAATAAACCTCGGGTTTATGTTTATAATATTATTATTAACATATAATTATTAAATAATATATTATGATTGAAAATATTATTATATATTATATACTATTATTTTATAAATATAAATATATATATAATTTAGTTTAGTATATATTCCATATGGTAGTTAATATTATAAATATATTCAAGTAATATAAAATATATTGAGAATTTATTAATAAATATATGATACTTATTTACAATAAATATATATTACTAATAATAACTAAATGTTATTATGTTATATGTGAATTATATTATAGTTTTAAGAATAACTATTAGTATATTAGCAATGTAATAATTAATATTATATTAATGGGTGGTAGATATATGCTTATCCACTTATATAAATTATATTGGTAAATGTAATTATAGATGTGTTTTATATAAGCTGTATTACAAGAAGACAACTCCAATGTTATGTAGCTGTGCTAATTATATATTACCTCGCGACCACTCAAATTTTATGTAGTTGTACTAATTATATATTACCTCGCGACAACTCAAATGCAATTTTTTTTTGGGTGAGATTCTCCATTGCTTTCACATCCCTTTCTAGCTTTGAAGTCTGGCAAAAGTTCAAAACCCTGGAAAAAGTCCAATTCCCTCCTACCTGTCGAGATGTATTGTCAACTGGACCACCACAGAAAAGTCATCTATATTGCACCCACATTTTGAGGTTTTGTCAAAGGAATCATGTTCATATAAATAACAAAGTAATGTAGAGTCGCATAATGGTGAAATCAAATGAATTTGAAGCGATGTGGCCATGCAGCAGGATGATTAGAAAATACTTAGGTTTATCCGCATAACTTAATATGAGGTGTTAGAGATATATTTAACACACCCAACCTTCTCCCTCAACACCCGCTCCATTCAATTTAATCTCAATACCTTGCACCTGCTTTCCATTCTCTCTTTTACATATTATTGGCAGAATACCAATTGTTGTCAACATAGATTGCATAGTGTCTACCTATTGCATTCTGTTGTGTATCTTCTTCTCTTCCGAAATTCAACACAATTGATCTTGTTTACAGGTTATCTTAATGGATTGTTCTTAAGTTTGTATTGAGTTTCTTTAAATTCACTCACTATGTAGTACGATATTCTTGTTGCCTGTGTCATGTATATAAATAAATCAAATAGAATGAGAATGGTTCAATTTATACATTGCAGACTGATCGATAATGGCGCGGGATGACAATCGACTCGTGAAAGGCCAGAGGCCTGATATGATTGCCTTATGTTTGGTGAGCATCACACTTTTTTCTTTATTTTTTTCATTTCTCCATTTTCGGTGGCTATCAACAACTGTTGCATGTATTCGTTTCTGATTTCAGATCTAGATGACACATTATATCCCTTGAGTTCCGGATTTGCTGTAGCATGCACTAAAAACATTGCAGGTAATCTTGTTGGAGTCAAATATTAGTTTTAGATTTTAGCTTTATCTATGTCAACCTTGAGGCTACATATACCAAGTTCCTATATGGGATATTTTTAATATCCATCTTCGAGCTCTGCAACATGAAGGTGATGGGGACTAATATTCATATTCAGAAGACCCAATTAACATGCAATTAAGATTTCTGATTTGGCACTGATAGAACTACTGTTGTTTGAATTTTGCATCGGCCTGGTTGGTTGTATGACAGATTTTGTGAATCAAAAGCTCGGTATTGAAAAGAACAGAATCCCAGACTTGTGTAGACAGTTGTATACAACTTATGGTACATCCATGGCTGGACTCAGGGTAAGCATTCAATTCTTTTTGTTTGGTGGAAATGAGCATTGCGTTTCAACTTTTAAGGTTAAAATGGAAATGTCAACACTAGGGGCCTTCTCTAGTCGACTGCTGAGGTCTTCTGCAATAATGTAGTTGTAATAGGGTTAGCAAATAGATTAAAAGTGGAATGGTGAGCTGCATTAATTCTACTTTCCAGAGAGTCGGACACACACTTTCCATAATTATTTGCTTCTTTTCTATGATTAGCCCATTGGAATTGATCCACCTATCACCGCACTGGAAAGACTAGACCTATCGTGAAATTTTGAGGCCAAAACTATGAAATCCTGACTAGGGATTGTTGAATTGGGATCCAAATTTTCAATGTTAATTAGTTCATTGCTTCTTCCACCATATTGTTTGATAACTTTGATCTATGCATGCGGTAGGCTATGAACTTGACTACGACGATTACCACAGGTATTTAAGGAATCTCATCTCTTGTTGGTGACTATACAACTATCAAAAGTTCCTACAAAAATTAAATAAAATCACAATGATTTTCTTTTTGTTGGAAATTTCTGGTAATTTCAAACAAAATCTGAACAAAGGATAATGCTTTGTTTATCCCAGGAAACAATTTTTTTTTGCTTGCTGAAGACAGAGATTTACACATGCACAAAGAACACTTGTATTCATTAATCAAAATTTATGTTACATAAATTTCTTCCTCTCTCAGAGGGATTACAACTAGACACTGCTTCAGATGCAGTTCCAAAACAAAAAAAAAATATTACTGTCTCTTTAGAAAATTAAAGACACTGTTGTGTACTACACAAACAAAACCTTTGTCTCCTCTGAAGAATTTACATTGCTGTGTAAAATAAAATTCATTCACAACTGCTGCGTATTTTCCCCCTTTCATATTCTCAACAAAAACATTACATTCGCGCTCTGCTGCGCTACATAACATGGTCAACAACTAAAACATAAAAACAAAACATAACCTTTTGTTTGACTTTCTTCCGTGTAAAAGAAAAACTTACATCCGTGAATTAACAAAATAATAAAATTAAAAATTTTCACCTACATTCTACGACTACAATACATTTCATTGAATTCTCAGCATGGCGATATATATTAATTTTCTGATGAAAGTAATTCAACATTAATTAATTTACTGGTGGTCAAAAATCACTTCACATTACGCAATAAGGTGCAAGTTGTACTTCAACCGTTGATCTTTCCCATTTTAATCAAACAACTGTGATGAATATCGGAAGGCCTCTTCTTACCGACCTTTACCTTTTGGGGAATGACTGTTTTGAAGCTGTACTGTGGACACATGTTAACTGGTCGGTGTGATCGGAGTCCCTCCAAGGAATACCACTGTCCGTGAAAAGGTGGTGCGATAAAAAACTGGTTGGTTTTCTGGAATTGAATATGCGCAGTTGGAATTATTAATATTTCAACACTCCCCTTTAATTTCAACTGCTGGGTTATCAGTCATACCCAGACATTTCCTCAAAAATTCAAAACTCTTCTGGCCCGATGGTTTGGTCAGAATTTCTATAACCTGCTCTTGAGTCCTGCAATGTTTTAAGACAATTTCTCCATTGTTCACCAATTATTTGATGTAGTGAAACCTTGTGTCAATGTGTTTCATTCTCTTCTGAAACACAGAATTCTTGGATAATGCAATAGCTGAGCTATTTTCACAAAAAATCATTGTTCCTTTTGCCCGCTCTTGGCCTAAACTCCTTAACATCCTTTTCATCCAAACTGCTTGACATGTTGCTACTATATCTGCCACATATTCTACCTCTACTGTAGACAACATTACAATACGCTGTTTTTTAGAAACCCATGAAATAGCTCCTAAACCCATGTGAAAAACATAACCGGATGTGCTTTTCCGATCATCTACACTTCCAACCCAATCACTATCAGTGTATCCAATTAAATATGAACATTCTGAAGTAGTATATAAAATGCCAAACCTTTTAGTATCTTTAACATACCTCAGAATTCTTTTTGTTGCCTGCCAATGTGCCTCTTTTGGCCTCTCCATGAATCTGGAAATTAAACTAACAACATGCATTATATCCGGCCTAGTTCCTATCAAATACATAACACTGCCAACTATGCTCTTATATAAACTAGGATCAAAATCCTTGCTACTGTCCTCTTTGCGGGATTTTAATCCCATCACTATGGGAGTGATCTCTGCCTTGCTCTCCTGCATATTAAATCTTTCCAACACTTCATTAACATATTTTTCTTGTGAGATAAAAATCTTATTTCCACTTTGTTCTACTTCTATTCCTAAGAAGTATCTCAGCAAATCCATGTCAGTCATTTCAAATTCTTCTTTCGTTATTGTTTTGAAATTTTCAAAAAGATAATCATCATTGCCTGTGAAAATAACATCATCAACATATAGCACAACAATTAGTATTTTACCATCTTTTTCTTTGATGTAGAGGGTGGATTCTCCCTCACACTTTTCAAATCCATTTTCCTGTAGATATGAATCTATCATGTTGTACCATGCTCTTGGTGCTTGCTTCAGCCCATAAAGAGTTTTCTTCAATTTGCACACTTTGTGCTCTTGGCCTTTCTTTTCATAGCCTGGAGGTTGTTCAATGTATACCTCTTCCATTAACACTCCATTCAGGAGTGTTGATTTCACGTCCATTTGGTAAAATTTCCACTTGTTTTTTTCTGCTATGGACAACAATGCACTCACGGTTTCCATTCTAGCAACTGGTGCAAAAGTTTCCTCATATTCTCTCCCATACTGCTGCTTATATCCTTTGGCAACAAGTCTTGCCTTGTGTCTTTCTATTTTTCCTTCAGCATTACTCTTGGTCTTGTAAACCCATTTAACTCCAATGACTTCTTTTCCTTTTGATAGTTCAACTAAATCCCATGCTTTGTTTCTTTCTATGGCATTGATATCCTCATCCATAGCTTCTATCCATTTCTTATCCTTAATTGCATCTTCGAAATGAACAGGGTCATCAACATGACAATATAAGGCAAACAAAGAATTTGAACCTTCATTTGTTTCATCTTGTTCATAAATATCATTTAAATTTATAATCTTCTTACCTCTTTCATTTGGTCTATAAGTGCTTGAAGAAGCACTTGAACTTCCTCCTTGTGATGTGCTTGGAGAAACACTTTCATTTCTCCTCAAGGGTGTCTCTTGCTGCCCTTGTGTTGGTGCTGCTGTTTGGGGATGTATTTCAGCCATCTCCTCATCATCTTCATCATGAGACAAACAGTTTTTAACATTCACTGTTTTCTCTATGCTTCCATCCCAAGCTTCCTCCTCAATGAACTGAATATCTCTGCTCACAAAAAACTTCTTGGTGAATGGGTTATACAACCTGTAAGCTTTGGATTCCTCACTGTATCTAATGAAAATACATTTCTCCCCTTTGTTGTCCAACTTCTCCCTTAGCTGATCTGGAATGTGTGCATAAGCCACACATCCAAAAACTTTCATGTGGGTGACTCCTTGCTTTCTCCCACTCCATGCTTCTTCTGGCACTCTGTTCATGACTCCTTTTGTAGGGCATCTATTCAAAATATATGTCGCACAATGTACAACTTCAGCCCAATAATCATTTGTAAAATGCTTTTCCTTTAACATACTCCTCACCATATCCATGATTGTCCTGTTCTTCCTTTCGGAAACTCCATTTTTCTGCGTAGTGTACCTAGTGGTAAACTATTTATGAATCTGATTTTCTCTACAAAAACGTAGAAATTCTTTGGAGATATACTCACCTCCTCTATCAATTCTTAAAACTTTGATATGGAGCCCACTTTGGTTTTCTACAAGTGCTTTGAAATTTCGAAAATTTTCAAACACTTCACTTTTGTGCTTCAAAAAATATACCCAAGTTTTTCTTGAAAATCATCAATGAATGTTCGTATATAGAGGCTTCCTGCAAGTGATGGAGTTTGCATCAGTCCACATAAATCCGAGTGGACAATATCTAACGGTGCTTTTGCCCTTATGCTTTTCCCTGATAGAAAACTTTCTCTATGTTGTTTCCCCAAGATACAACCTTCACAAAGGCTATCCAGTTTCTCTATCAATGGTAATCCCCTTACCATTCTTTTTCTACTCAACAAGTTAAGACCTCCAAAGTTGACATTTCCAAATCTCAAGTGCCACAACCAATTTTCATCCTTTGGTTCGCTTTGGAAAGCCTCTTGTGTAACTGCTGCAATTTCTACTCCATCTTTCAAAACTACTTTTATCTTGAGAGGGAACATAATGTTCCTTGTCATCTTCACTTCAACAATACATCGTTTGCTGGGTTTTCTATCCACGATGGTGCATACATCATTCTCAAAGAAAACATTGTACCCCTTTTGAACAAGTTGTCTAGTAATTAATAGGTTACACTTCATTCCAGGAACATAATAGACATCTGCCATGGTTTTCTTTTCACCTTTCTTTGTAAATATTTTTACCTCTCCTTTTCCCATAACAGAAATTTTATTATCAGTCCCAAGTGTGACTTGTGACTTCACACTCTGATCTAACTTAGAAAACAGGGCTATGTTTCCTGTCATATGGTTACTGCAACCAGAGTTTAGAAACCATTTATCATCACTCTTTGTTTCGACCATATTACAAGCTAACAAAAAATTGTCTTGGCTAATATTTTCTCTAGTGAAATTTGCACTAAATCTATTACTCATATCATGTTGCTTCTTCCTACATTCATTTGCATAATGCCCATATTTTTTACAATAATAACATTGGACATTGGATTTTTCATACCTTTGTCCTTGAACATGATGTTGTCCACTTTGTTCACTGCTACCTTGGCCTTGGTTTTGATTTGGATTGCTCCCTCTTCCTTGAGTGTTTACTGGACTGTTTCTTCCACCTCTGTTTTTGCTTATGTCTCTTCCTCTCTTGTTTCTTTTGCCTTTACCTCTTCCTCTTCCAAAAGACATCTGGGTCGTAAAGGCTTGTTCTTGAGATGAGTTTTCGTTCCTACTCAATCTCTACTCATGTGCTATTAGTGATGCATGTAGTTCATCAACTGAGAAGTTTTTGAGATCCTTTGTCTCTTCTACGGTGGTGACAATCACATCGAACTTTGAGGGTAGGACTCTCAATAGTTTCTCCACAATCCTCCTTTCTTCAAGAATCTTTCCATGAGACCTTATCTGTGTGACCAAACCAATCACTTGTGTGAAGAATGAGTCAATATTGTCTGACTCCTTCATGCATAAATTCTCAAAATCTTTCCTCAGCAACTGTAGTTTTGCTGTCTTCACTTTCTCTATGCCTTGATAGGATGTCTTGAGAGTTTTCCATGCTTGTTTGGATGTCTTGGCTGCTGCTATCCTTAGAAACACACTCTCATGCACTACTTGATATAAGAAGAGGGCTTTAGAATCCTCCTTCTTATAGCTCTTCAATAGATCTTTCTCTGCCTCAGTTAAATTGTTAAACTCATTTTCATCTGTTGGTTCTTCAAATCTATCCTCAACAAATTCCCATAAATCTTGTGAGACAAACAGGGCTCTCATGGTTATTGCTCAATAGTCATAGTTTTTCCCATTAAACTGTTGGAGTTGAGTATTACAAATACCCATGCTAGTGTTGGTGCTAGTGTTGGTGCCAGCCATTCTTGCACTCTAAACTATGCTTCTAAATCCTTGTTTGTGTATTTAAAACAACTCACTGTCTTTAACAGCAACAAAAAAAAAACTTTGAGAAATACCTTGGACTTGTCTTGATTGAGTCTTCACTCTACTGGAGAAGTTGCTGCAACAAAAAATCCTTCCTTCAGCTTCTTTGACATCTTCAAAGATCCTGGACAAGCTCTGCTACCATGTTGGAAATTTCTGGGAATTTCAAACAAAATCTGAACAGAGGATGATGCTCTATTTATCCCAAGAAACAAAAAAAAAATTGCTTGCTAAAGACAGAGATTTACACATGCACAAAGAACACTTGTATTCATTAATCCAAATTTCTGTTACATAAATTTCTTCCTCTATCAGAGGGATTACAACCAGACACTGCTTCAAATGTAGTTCCAAAACAAAAAAAATTACTCTGTCTCTCCAGAAAATTAGAAACACTATTGTGTATTACACAAACAAAACCTCTGTCTCTTCTGAAGAATTTACACTTGTGTAAATAAAATTCATTGAGACATTGTTCTGTATTTGTCTCCTTTCATATTCTCAACAAAAACATTACATTCGCGCTCTGTTGTGCTACATAACATGGTGAACAACCAAAACATAAAAACAAAACATAACCTTTTGTTTGACTTTGTGTGCCGTGTAAAAAAAACTTACATCCGTGAATTAACAAAATAACAAAATTAAAAGTTTTCACCTACATTCTATGACTACAATACATTTTATTAAATTCCGAGCATGGCGATATATATTAATTTTCTTATGAAAGTACTTCAACATTAATTAATTTACTGGCGGTCAAAAATCACTTCACGTCACGCAATAAGGTGCACGCGGTACTTCAACCCTTGATCTTGCCCCCATTTTAATCATGGTGAATATCAGAAGGCCTCTTTTTACCAACCTTTACCTTCCGGGAAATGAGTTATTTTGAAACCGGAAGGCCTCTTCTTACCGACCTTTACCTTCCGGGGAATGAGTGGTTTCGAAACCGCACTGTGGACACGCGTCAACTAGTCGGTGTGATCGAGCCCCTCCAAGGAATACCACAATGAAAAGGCAGTATGACTAAAAAACTCGCTGGTTTTCTAGAATTAAATGACCGCAGTTGGAATTATTAATATTTCAACACCTTTCATTCTTTACTTCGATTGGAATACAACTCATTGCTTCTGGCCAGGAAAAACTGTCCTGCTTAACTCAAAACAAATATTTCGTATATAGTTTTGTTCATGGAAGATTTCCATATGCGAATCTTAAACCAGATCCTGTATTGAAAAATTTATTATTAAGCATTCCACATAGGAAAATTGTAAGTAGAAATGGTTCCCTTCAATTTTTCCATATGATTGTAATACATGATGAAGGCGCCCTAAGGGGAAACTTGAAAGGATACTTCTTATTAGTTTACCATGTAAAACAGATATTTACGAACGGTGACAAAGTACATGCCGCAAAGGTCCTTAAGGGGTTGGGGTTGGAAGCTTGCTTCGAAGGCATAATATGCTTTGAGACACTTAATCCTCCTTCGCAAACTACTGCAAAAAATAATCACTTGGATATACCTGCTGTTAACTCTGGGATTCCGAAGACCCCAGTTGTTTGCAAGCCATCAAAGAGGCCATCAGGCAGGTTATTTGCCTTGCAAAGGTTGATCCACAAAGAACGGTATGGGATTAATCAACTTTCGTAGTCATATCCCTCCAGGTATATAATTTATTTTTCCTAAATGCAGTGATTTATTCTTTTATTAAACTAATAATAAACATGCATGGCAAGATTGATATATATTGGTGTCAAAAATTACTACTGCCATTGTATTTGAGGCCAAGTTATTGTATTTTAATCTATAATTATGTAATGTAGTAACCATGTTAAGGATTGTTACGATTAAGCTTCATTGTTGTTATCCACCTTGATATAACTTTGATAATTTAGATATATTCGAAAAAATTTAAAGAGTATTAACTTTGTTGGCCCAACTTGACCAGTATTTATGTCTTTCCAAAATAATGGATATCTAGTCAGAAATCGGATCCAAATCCAGAAACATTTTCCAACGTAAACATTTCATTGTCTTCTCAAAGTTATTTATTTTATTTTAGAAATAGGTTGAGATTAGTGGGAATTTCAATATTGTGGGATGGAAGAATAATATATTTAGTAGACGGGGAATTTCAATGTTATGGGAGGGAAGAAAACTTTACATAGCAAAAGTGTTTTAAGAATAATTTAATTTTTTGAAAAATAGTTTTTAATGCAGTGAACTTATGTTATAATGTTACTGAACCTCACACAAACCAGTTAAATTATATTTTATAAATATTTTCAAAAATTATACTATCCAAATTTCAAGAAATGAGAAAAAAGTTAGAAACGTATGTGAATCTTATAAATCATGTCTTTTATCTCTTTTTCTACAGTGATACAGCATTCTCGCCACTGAACACCACACAAACCAATTATACTACATGATATTTTGAAAATTTATACTACCCTAGATTTCAAGAGGTCAGACATGTAGTCTTATAAATCATCCACTTATCTCCTTTTCTACATTGATGCAAGGCAACCACGAAGGGAATATTATACTCAGCGCTAATTAGTCGTTAAGCATAAAATTAAAGTTTTATGACCGCATTTGAACACGAAAGAGATTCCTGATAGGGCAACCATATCTTAAATACTATCCAATCAACCACTTATCCTCGGAAAAAGAGGATAACATCTCGGCAACTTTACACTTCCACATCACATGGTTATCACTTTAGGCCTTATGTCATACCACAAAACATCCGTTTTCTAAAATTGTTTCATTTTCTGGCAGATCTTTTCTGATGACAGTCCTCGGAATATAGCCGCAGGAAAGCGTCAAGGCTTCCATACTGTATTGGTAAGGCCATTTGGTTCTAAATGCTTTTATAAGTCGTCCACTCTTCTTCTAATATTAATATTAGATTTCACTGTCAATAGGTGGGCACTCCAGTCCGTACAGAAGGTGCGGGTTTTGCCCTCGAAAGTATTCACAACATTAGAGAAGCTTTGCCTGAGATATGGGAAGAAGATGCAGAGAGCTCCATAAATGTTCGACAGTCAACAGGGGCAACTGCAGCTATTGAAACTGTTGTCACTGCATAAGCCAAGATATCGTCGAATAAGGGAGTGGGGAACCATGATAATCCCGTTGGAACTTTGCCTCTATGTAGAGGAAACACCGACTGTCTGTAACCTTGGTACTAAAATGTATATCTGATCTGAAGAATCCTTTACCGAATACTTTAGCGATATCAGTTCTGTTACAGTTGATCAATATATCAGATCACTTTGTAACCTGCTTTGATAAAGCATTATCTCTTCGGATGCTATTTTCTTTCTGCCTTATCTTGATCCGATTTTAGCAGCTCTCCATTAAAAGTTAATGTTTATCTCTATCCCGGGCTTTGCTTAAAAATGAAGACATTTTGAAAATTTTATTCGTTTATCATGGTTTTTCTCCACGCCATCGGAAACACATTCCTGATTCCTAAATGTTCAATAAAATCATTGCTCAGATAAAAATGGATGGGAGAGTCATTGGATATAAAATTAGAATACGTTCCCTAATATGATTGACATTGTAGGTGGATTTCTAATGGGACTGAGTGTTTTGTAATGAAAGAGGGAAAAAAAAAGCGACATAATAGAAACGATTACAAATTATACTCGAGATTGTTGTGTAAAATGACACGATATGATAGATATAACAGAAAAACAAAATATATGTGGTTGCTTTCATATGCCATCCATGCAGAATGGCAATAATTTTTATTATTAGCAGTGAGTAAAATTTTCTGTATGTATTTTTATTATGTTAGTCTATGGGGCATTCACATAATTTTCATAATTATAATGAAGTCATAGAGCATTTTAACAAGTTATATTAGTTTAAAATATTAGAGGTATAATTATGGGTTTTGGAACTTAAATTTCATAAATAGCTAATATTAAACTGTTAATCATTATTTAGCTTAACTTCCCTAACACCTTTTTACTTAAGCTTCATTTAATCAGCATTTAGCTTAACTACCACAACACTTTTCTATTTAAGTTTCATTTAGGGAGGTTAATATGGTCTTAATATTTTTTTTTGTTGATATTCATATAAAAAAATTACTAACCACTTGAATACATGGATAACAAGTTTTTATATGCTCTAATTATCTATAGATTTCACATTCCCTCCTCAAGTTCACATAATAATATTCTTGACACCCTCGTACCTATTCATGTGGACTATTCCACAACTTCCATACATAACTCCATGAGCCACAGCGCTCCAATAATAGATCTTGCAACAAATTAAGCTTAAATTAGCATACAAATCCACCTTCTGCTATTGTACCTATTCAAGTGGTTCATTCCACAACTTGACACTCCATCCTCTCTATGAATGTGAGGGATGACACCATGTGTTACCACACTTAAACATGCATGCCTCAATAAATGTCTTTCAAAAACCTTGAGGAATATGTCCTACTTGTGTCTAGGCTTTATAACTTGGACTAAACAATCTAGTGTGTTAATCATTGCAACTCTCCATGTTAACTTCTTCGCTAGGCATCACCACCATCAGCTCCATCTATTTTCTTTTACCCATGTAGTTATGAGACCTTTCTCACTATATATCTTGAACCTGTGTCAATCCATAATTTGCATGTACTCCGTAACATCCACCCAACAATGAATTGTGCTCAACTCACCTTGACTAGTCATTCCAACCTCATTTTCACTTTCCATATCCATGTGATTTTTCATCCACCCAACTCTCAAAACTAACCTTACACAATTCCATCCAAATAACCATTAAATTATTTTTGTGAAATCCTAGTTTCTTAGTAGCAAAACTTCATTAAGCTCTAAATCTTAGGATTCAAGGTTCATTTTCACACCACTCCTCACTACTCCTCCACTTCTTTTTTTGGTCTCCATACTTTAACCTTGGTCACCACCTTTGGTTTAGCCATATTTTCCGTTACTTTATGATTTCAAAAGTAGCTTGCATGACCACAACCCACCACTCCTATGCCATTCATTCACCTTGGTTTTCACAAGCCTAAACACCATTGTGCCATGCTTCTCTCTATCGACTCCAGTGGCACCAATCACTATTTCCTTCTCATATCAAAACCTAACAACATTGGCTTTGTCTCAATTTTGCATGCACTATCCATGAGGAAACACATAGGATTGGGAATCACCATGACCAATCTCAATCTAATCCAAAAAAATTCTTGATATCAAAGGCAATGATTTAATCTCTTTGGAACTCGGTCCTCTCAATTATGGAACTTGGTCTACTCTATCAATGAAACCCCATGTCACCTTGCATGTTAATGTTTTCCACCATGATATAGTGCCTACTTCATTCCATACAAAAGAATAAAAGTACAAACCTTGACCTTGGTGACGCGCATGAATAGAGTTGTGAGAATAAGTTGTGGATACCTCCATTACCACTAGTCTTGGTGATTCAAATTCCTTGGAATTTTATCCATCATCGTGCACATACCTATATTCATAGGTAGTTCTTCACCTTCAACACTATGCAGACCATAACCTTGTATTTGCTTCATCCATCAAGGTTTATCCCTCTCATGTAGTTGCTTCTTTCTAGAGGCAATAGAAATCATTTCACTACCACTCTAGTGCATTGATTGTCTCTCAACATAGATAAGTAATATAAGATTCAAACCTTACTAGCTCACAACCAAAGCTCTAATACAACTATCATGGCTTTTTTGGCTTAATTGGTGTCTTTTGTGGCTTAGGTTGAAAAACAAAATTGGATTTTATGCACTCATTGGGTTTTGGTGGCTTGTTTTCCTTCTGTGAATGTATGGAGTATCTATGGCTTCAATTTGTGGCTTCTAGTGGCTTCTGTGGCATAGGTTGAAAAAAATGGGGTTTTAGTACCATAATAATTACTCTGTATAATAGCCTCTACATATTCCATTGCGTTGCTCGAGCGAGTCTCTGCATAGTAATTTTTTTGTATAACAATCTATGTTTGCATAATAATTTGTTTCTATAATTGTGGCTTCACCAGATTGAGTTGCTTAATCCAGTATCTGCATAATAATTTGTTTGTATAGCAATATTTGTTCATATAATAATTTGTTTGTATAACTATGGCTTCTCCAGATTAAGTTAATTGAGCCAGTCTCTACATAATAACTTGTTTGTATAACAATTTTTGTATCTATAATAATTTGTCTGTATAAATGTGGCTTCTCCATGTGGGGTTGTAACACATTCTAGTTTATTTGTTTTCTGACCACATTTCTCCAAACCCTGCCTTATATGTGTCGCACATGCTTAACTAGGAGAAATACAAGATTGTGATGTGAGAGGGTTCCTCATGTTGGTAAATAATATGAAAAAGTGAGGTCTTGTTGTATAGATTCTATAGTGGAAAAATAGTCAATTAATTGGACTTTCATGTTGTAGGTGGTTAAATAATTGAAGTCATAATATTTTCTTTGTATCAACATCTCTGCATATTCCACTGAGTTGGAGACAATTTCTTTTTTACTACTATTGATGTATACAGAATGTTGAGCCTTGGCACTCTCAGCATGGATTTTTTATATGCATCATATGGATTGTCTCTTTCTTAGGGGTTTAATTGCTATGAATTCACATTGTCATAATGGCTACCTTCATCTCTCTTTAGAGTTGCAATGAAAACCTTGAGTATTTCTTATTGGATACAATTTCTTTCTAATTACTATTATTGTGTATAGAATCCCGAGCCTTGGCACTCTCAGCATGAATTTTTTATATGCATCATATAGATTGTTTCTTTCTTATGGGTTTAATTGCTATGAATTAACATTAATATCATGGCTACCTTTATCTCTCTTTAGAGTTGCAACGAAAAACTTGATTATTTCTTATTAAAGACATTTTCATTCTAATTACTATTGTTATGTACAGAATCTTGAGCCTTGGCACTCCCAAAATGGATTTTTTGTATGCATCATATGGACTATCACTTTCTTAGGGGTTTAATTGCTATGAATTCACATTGCTATCATGGATACCTTCATCACTCTTTAGAATTGCAAAGAAAAACCTTGAGTATTTCTTATTGGAGACAATTTCTTTTTTATTAATGTTGTTGTAAAAAGAATCCTAAGCCTTGGCACTCTGAGCATGGATTTTTTTTTTTTTTATGTATCATATGGACTGTCTCTTTATTAGGGGTTTAATTGCTATGAATTCACATTGCTATCATTGCTACCTTCATCTCTCTTTAGATTTGCAATGAAAACTTTAAATATTTCTTATTCAGTCAGAACATTGGGGTATTATGTGGAACTTGAGTTGCAACATTGTATTCTACAACTACAACTATCATAATTGTAGTTTCTTTTTGGGGTTATTGTAGATTCTAGAGTTGTAATTATGTTGTCTCATGGTGGAGTTGTAGCAATTGTGGCTTCTCTAGATGGGGTTGTAACGCATTCTAGTTTATTTGTGGTCTTACCACTTTGCTCCAAACCCTACCTTCTATGTGTCACACATGCTTAACTAGGAGACATACAATATTGTGATGTGAGAGGGTTCCTCATGGTTGGGAAATAAACTACAAAACTGAGGTCTTGTTCTATAGCTTTCTACAAGGGAAAAATAGTCAATTAATTGGACTTTCATGTTGTAGGTGGTTAAATAACTAAAGATTATATAACTATGCAACCTTGTGGTGGCCTTCACAAGTAATGTATCTGTGGGATGTGGTGGCCTTGCTGAGGAAGGTTTCATAAGAGGAAGCATAGACACTGTCATCATTTTAGTACCATAATAATTTGTTTGTCATCACAGTCTATGCGTATTCCACTGAGTTCCTTAAACCAATATTAAAATTGACACCTGTAGTATCTACTTGTATCTAAGTGTCATTCAATCGCTGAACAGGATGATAACAAAATGAACCCTATATTTTTGTTGTAGTTAAATTTTATTGAATTCTTAAGTGGATTAACTTGGAGCAATGAAATTCTTGAAGAATTTTTCGAGGCATTGCTAAATGAAATCTAGTTGGAGTGCTTATGTTATGTAACAACTAAATTATGGATGAACTTAATAATTATGTTTTGTAACAGTTGGAGTGCTTATGTAACAGTGGGAGTAATTATGTTATGTAACATTTGGATTTAGTCATGTAATAATTAGTTAGTTAGTTAGTTAATGTTACATGTCAGTGTTGAGTCAAATTATAGCCTTACAGTTTGATTAAAATAAATCATCAACCTAGCATAGGTAAACTTGTGAGATGTTGCACAAAATATATGTAGGCTTAACATTGTGAGTGTTGATTAATCTAACTAGTCAATCATACAAAACCTATGAATGTTTCCTGCATCAATCACTTAACAGCAAAGGCTATAGAGTGGATCAAACATCCTTCTACAGCTCTTAAGATTGTTGATGATGATTAGGAAAAGATACAAAAATCAAATTTCACCAAACTCATAAATTCGCTCAACCTTAGAAATCAAATCTTCATTTAATGAATTCCACACATTAAAAGGAAACCAATTCATTTAATCAATTCTTGTTGATATATTAGATAGAGTGCACTAGCTGTAGGAACAAATTATTATTACATAACATAAATAAAATACATAAACACTAAACTACGAGAGTTGTGAGCAAAGGGGGCCCTCCCTTACTCACAACCCCTTAAAATTAGAAGAGCTTGTTCATTGAGATAGACAGAACATTTAATATTGTATTAATCTGAAAAAGATATAGTCGAGTCCACTCCGATATATAGTATTAGCTGAAACCATCCTAGCACCCCCTATGATATAAACAAGAACAGAATTTATACAATTACAAAAGCCTGTATATGGTTCGAAGTAAGGAAGTCTACTAATCTAAGCCATGGGCTAATAGTCCTATTACAAAATATCAAATTTAGCCATACTGGGTCCAATCCATGAGTTTAGACAAAATTCGTTACATGTTCGTAGTTTTCCTTCAAACCACCAACAAGAGAAGGTTTATGAATCTAGGCAGTATCATCAGCAGATCTGAAACAACCAATAGGACAGGATCCATATGTGATCAATTCCCCACAAAACCCATGTCCTGTTTGACTTAGATATTTCTGGAACATAGCTAACCATCGATGTTGTTACAGGGAATCTAGGCGGTTACAAGAAATTTGTGATTGTAGGAATTCCAAAGTGTTTGCAGGAAATAGGATCGCGTAGTTGTCTATAGGAAATTCGGGCCTGTTTTTGAATTAAAAAAATCTACACAAGAACTCTAGATTAGTTGGCATGGTAATTAAATAAATAACAGCTAGTTGTAAGGAATACTTAAAGTTCAGCTAAAAGACGATTTTTCATGTTAATTTTCATACCTTTATCCTATGACACCCTTTTGGAAAAAAACCTAAGTATTATAACTGAAATTGGAATAATAGGGGTTAAAGATAGTTCAAAATGGGAGAGGTAAAGAATGGAAAAGGGTGTCAAAATTGGGCAAAACCAAGCACCAACATCTCCCCCACACCTAGCTTCTTGCATGCCCCTTATGCAAGAAAAAATGTTGCATCTTCCACAAAAAGAAAAATAAAAAGGAAATCATTCCTTATCTTGAGCTGCAACTATTGCAGCCAATTGATCTACTACCTCTTTCAACTGGTCCAACTAGTTACCACTGGATTCTACAGGAATTTGACCCTTGTATAAGTCATTCTTCTTTTTTAGATGACTGATCCTATCCTGCTTCTTTTTCATAATTTGAGTTGCTTTATGAACCCACTCCTCATGTTCTTTCTGTATACACAGGTTGTTCTCATTCATGGTCTCATTTTCCTTCCTTAAGGCCCTCTCTGAAATGGTGAGCACGGTGACAATTTCTTCCAGTTCCTGCAAATACCGTCTCTTTTGGGGAGTTCCTTCCCTTCCCGACATCCTTGGAGGGATTGAGGGGACCCAAGGTCCTCCTACGCTTGTTCTCGTGTTGTGCTCTTCCCGCTTCCATGCAGCAAGGAATCCTAAAAGGATATTGTTTCTTCGCCAATGAACTCAACTAACTCAATCTTCTCTTTACCTTTGGGTGGGTCATGGTGTTTCTCCTTCTTCTTATCCAGTGTCTCGGAAACACTTTTGCATCCACAATATTGTTTCTAGCCAGCTAAACAACTTGGCTTTTGGTAAATCTTTTCGTAGAGGTGGAAGTTTCATTCTTCGCTTTAGGTTGTTTGCCCATAATTTCCCCTAGCACCACCACTTCTTTGTCTCTTTCTTCCTCCTTCATCTGGATCCCAAGGGTCTGTAGCTTCTTCTTTTTTGGTTTTCTATAGGCTTCTTTTCGGTGGGCTTCAGAGAGTCAAATTCAGCCCTTCCTTCCTTCTTTACCAGTGGCCCATGAGTCTGTGACTTCTTCTTCGATTTTTCCACTAGTTTCTCCTCTGTAGACTCTGAAGGGTCAGAGTTTTTCTCTTCCTCTTTTCCCTTTTTTGTAGCCCACATGTCTTGTGTCTTTTCTTCATTTTTTCTATCGGTGCTTCCTCCATTGAATCTAAGGAATTAGACTCCTCATTTTCTACAAAGTATTTTTCACCTAGGAAGTTCTCCCATGTTCGCTTCTTGTCTTTCAAAACCTCCACCAGGATGATTTTCACCAGCCTGTGGTGATAGATATTTTCCTCTAAATTGCCCCCCCTTCCTTGGCATTCGTTGTCATCTTCATCAGAGATATTCTCAAGTAATATGGAAAATTTAATGGCTTGTCATGAAAATGGGTGAGGAGCCGAATGTGAAATAAGAATGCAAGCCCAAAGCAACCTTCACACGTTATGTATTTCTGTAGGAAAAAAATAAGTTTCAGTACTTACTTTTCAAGAAATCCTGTGAAATTCCCTTACTCGATTTGGGGTCCGAATGTTCTTTACGGAGGAAAGACATGCACAAGCCCTTGTTGAAACACTGGTTTTTAAACCAGCGTTCTCCCAGCTGTGGAATTCTGCATACTCGTGCTACCAAACCCTCGACCAACCTAAATTAGACATCCCCAACTTGAGCCATATCACCATTCAGATTTAGGGAAAAATATTTTGTTACTTCGGAGTTGTGGCCACTGAATTGCTAGAAAAATGGTAGCCACACTGTTTTTTCCAATCTCGCCTTACTGTGAGGGTTGATCTCCAACAACTCAGGCCCTTGTAGCTCAAAGTGGACGGGGGCACACAATTTTGACATGGTGAAAAACTGAAAGACAGTGCGAATGCACTTCTTTGAAAATATCGGGTTTAATCTTTGTAACAAACTCATGCGACAAGGGAGGGCTAATTATAGAAAGTTATAAAAAAGCACAGGATTTTCGAGAGACAAGTTGTGATCATGATTATCATCGTGATCTCACCTGCTGGAAGATATGGGCAGTACGTCTACTGGTCGTGTCAGAATCATGGCGATTAGGTGTGGAGATGGAGTTATAATAAACTAGATTACGGCCACATTCTGCTACAAGGGTGACCATAGCCGAAAAATCATACAAATGTTAAAATTTAAAGCGTTAATTACCCTTTACCTCAAGTGTCCTATCGTTGGTTGTACTTTACCTTTCTAACATTCCAATGATCTAGTCCTTTGGATGACGTGCTCCTATCCTTGAGATGATAACCCACTTTATAGTTAAATCAGGTATATGACTTCATAATTCATGACCTTGACTATTAATTAAAATATGTCAGTACTTTAAATAATTTAAGTTAACACTCTATCTATGGTTTTTGTTTTTCAGAAAATTAGAGTGTCGCTGCAGGAAATGGAACCATGACTACTGAGTCTTCTGTAGAAAATGGAACCATGACTTCTGATCCTTCTAGAAAATCAAACCACAACTTTCAAAACTTCTATAGGAAATTAGACCATAACTTGTGGAACTTCTATAGGAAATTGGACCATGAATTGCAGAGCTTCTGTAGGAAATCAAACCATCAATCTACACTTTTCCCTCATTGGTCTACAGTTAACTACACATGAATAAAGGTGTTGATGTCAAATGTGCAATGAGCTCATTAGATTACCAACCATTTAGGTTAGTTGTTAACCAATGCAAGGCCCATCACCTTTAATGAGAGTGAGGACCAAGGTACCCTAATGCATCCTATCAGGTGTGAATTAATGAGTTGTTGATGAACCCCCCTTTAGGATCGTGTAGTCAAGGAGCCATAGTGATTCCCCATTGTTTTTAGCAAGATAGCTTGTCATTAGGGCATACAAGATTCAAGGCATCATCAGACTCTGATTTTGCACCAAGATAACTTGTTGATGTTGATGGGCCAAGATTGTTGGAAGGAGGGCCTTAAGAAATCCCACATCAGTCCAACACGAGCAAGCTAGATTTAACTAAAAAAAACAAAAAACAAAAAAAACAAAAAACAAGAAACAAGAAACAAAACAAAACAAAACAAAAAAAACAAAAGATAAAAATTAAAATAAAATAAATGATAAAAATAAATAAAAAATAATATATATATATATAATATATATATATATATATATATATATATATATATATATATATATATATAATATATATGTATCAAGAGAGAGAGAGAGAGAGAGAGGATCTTAAAGAACCTACTGAAGTATATTTTTAATGAGCTCAGGGCAATCCATGCTCGCCATATTTCAATTTTACAGAGTCTAAAACACTTGGAAAAGAAGACTCCAAGGGGTCTCCTTTTCAATAACTAGTCAATTAGGCCTGGAAAAAGGAATAAACCTATAGCCAATAAACATTCCTCTCATGATTTATTGAGCATGAGGAGGAACAGAGTGAGCTCATTATGTCAGCAAGAAATCAGGAAGAGATAGTGGAAGGAATGATCCCTTCTCTCATCATCTCCAACTCTCTTTTCTTCACAATTTCTTCCACAAATTCCTTCTTGGATTGGTTTTTTTCATATAACTTGAGTCTATACCCATTCGCCAAGAATGTAACATTTCCATCATCAATGGTTTTAACCTAAACAAATCCATTACCAAAAACTTTGTGAATTTCGTAGGGGCCTAGCCAATGTGTGTTAAATTTCCCTTTAAAGTTCTTAAATTTTGAATCATTTAACAATGCCAAGTCTTCCTCTTTGGATTGCTTGTTTTTAATGTACTTGTCGTACCATTTAGCCCATTGTTGTTGAATCAAATCAGTATGCTGAAGAGCATCCTGCCTAATCTCATCCAACTTATTAAGCTGCAGGATTCTTTGTTTATGAGCTTCATAAAGGTCCATACCCAAATCTGCCTCCATTTTAAAAGTTTTGATCTGAAATTGAATGGGTAATAAAACTTTCTTTCCATATACCAATTCATATGGAGAAAATCCAGTGGTATTTCTCCATGTGATCATGTAGGCCCACAATGCTTCAAGAAGTCAATCAGACCAATCCTTCTTATGTAATTGCACTATTTTGGTAAGGATTGTCTCCAACACCTTATTTGTTGATTCCACCTACCCATTGGCCTACGGGTGATAAGGGGTTGACTTTTGATGAGTAATCTAATATTTCTCCATAATTCCCTACATAAGCTTTGACACAAACTGAGTACCTTGATCAATGACTATTTCCTAGGTACCCCAAATCTTACAAAAATATCAGGGGAAACAAATAATTTACCACTATGTTCTGTGTTCCTCTAAGTAGTGCTCTTGCCTCCACCCACTTCGTAACATAATAAGTACAAACTAAAATACACTTTTTACCATTAAACATAGAGTTGATGGGACCTACAAAATCAAGATCCGACCTCTCAAAATGTTCTAAGAGAACTTGTGGTTGAAAAGGCATCTTTTTTTATTGTATAGGCCACCCCATTCTCTAGCAGTTGTCACACTTTCAGGCATATTCTCTTGCATCTTTGAAAAGACTTGGCCAATAGTAACCTGAGAAAAGGATCTTGTAAGTTGTCCACTTGTTTGCAAAATGTCCTCCACATGGTTCATTGTGATAGGCTCTCAAAATGTCTTAGATCTCATCTTCCCTGATACACCTGTGGATAATCGAATTAGGTCCAATGAAAGAAAGATCTCTCGTAATCCAAGAGTAATCAACACTTTTCCTAATGATTCTCTTTTTCTGATTAGATGAAAAGCAAGGAGGTAACTTTCCTGTAGCAAGATAATTGGCCATGCCTGCAAACCAAGGTGTTTTAACATAAATAGAAAATAAATTTTCACCAGGAAAGCTATCATTAACAGGAACATCCTCACTACCATGTTTAAGTCTAGATAAGAAATCAGCTACCTAATTTTCCTTTTTGGGCCTATCCAATACCATGATGTCAAATTCTTGTAGCAACAAAAGCCACCTAGTAATCCTGCCATTAGTAACCAGTTTATTCATGATATATCGAACGGTAGAGTGATCTGTGTGTACAAAAAACTCATAGCCTGTGATGTAATGTCTAAACTTGTAATTACTGTGTGATTCAGTTCTGCAGGAGTTCAATTTTTACTAACATAATAACTAACATGGGTTACAAGATCCTTATTTTGTCCCAATAATATTCCTATGGCTAAATCAAAGGCATCAGTGGAAATATGAAAAGGAAATTTCCAATTTGGGCCTCTCAAAACTAGTGTTGAAGAAGGTTTTTCCTTGAGTGTATCAAATTCATCTTGACACTCATCATCCCAATGAAATCCAACTTCTTTAGTCAATAGTTTAAATAATGTAGAGGCTACCTTTGTAAAATTTTCAAGAAACCTTCTATAGTAGCCTGCATGTCCAAGGAAATTTTGGACTCGCTTCTGATTGGTTGGTGGTGGTAGCTTTGAAATGACTTCAATATTTGTCAGATCAACTTTAATTCCTGCGGCAAAAACATGATGACCCAAAACAATACCTTCATTCATAATCATAAAACAGTTTTCATTACTTAATGAGAGATTAGTGTCTATACATATCTGCAAAGCTTTCTCAAGATTATGTAAAGCTTCTGCAAAAGTATTACCCATGACTGTAAAGTCATCCAAAAAACCTCTACCCAACCATGTAAAAGATCAGAGAAAATACTAAGGACCGCCTGCTGGAATGTGTCTGGTGCGTTGCATAGACCAAATGGTAATACCCTATATGCATAGGTGCCCTAGGGACATGTGAATGTAGTCTTTCCCTAGTCTTTTGGAGCTATCCTAATCTGATTGTACCAGTTGAACCCATCTAGGAAGGAAAAATATTTTTTCCATGCTAAAGTATCCAACGCTTGGTCTATAAAACGCAAGGAAAAGTGATCTTTCAAGGTAGCTGTGTTTAGTTCCCCGTAATCCACACACACTCACCATTTACCATTATTCTTTGGGACAATAACCAATGGAGATACCCGCTGGCTATCCAAGATAGAATAGATGAACCCTACATTTAACAATTTCTACAATTCATCTTTCAAAATTCCCCTTAAAGTGGGGTTCCTCCCCCTTTGTGGCTGTCTCACAGGCCTGGATTTATCTTCTATATAAATATGATGAATGCATGTGTATAGGTGAATGCCTCTAATATATGTGTATTCCCAAGCAAAAGTGTTTGAAAAGTTCTTCAATGCTTGAATTAACTGTTTTTCCTATTCAGGGGTTAAGGTAGAATTAATATTCAAAGGTTTTTCATGAAAATTTTCCACTACCTTACTCCCCCTTTCAGTCATGGAATATGCAGGAAATGCAGATAATAAGGCTTAATGTAGTCTGGTTTTTGTACTATACTCATGAAAATACTGCAGATTAGTAATGAAACCTGAGTTATGACTAGAATTCCCTTCTTCTTGCTACAAAAAGCAGGATTAAAAATACAACAATTTATCAAATTTCCTTTTGAATTTTATTTAAGGCTCATGGCTTGGGTTATTGTCAAAAATGGTCGAGTACATTATGAATCATGCTCTTCTTCTTTAACCTGATGTTTATTTTCTGACCTTAAGAGAGGCTGAGTAGGGGGGATACAAATTAGTATGTTTTATTTTATTCCCATGAGTGATGGTCATGTTACTGGACCTACACCCTATGTAAGCATCTGTCATGGCTCACCACGGTCTCCCCAAGATCAAAGGATTCCCTCCTAAGTTAGTTTTGGGTTGAATAATATAAAAATCTGCAGGATACTTCCAAGAATCCAATGAGATGACAATGTCTTCTAATACCCCCTCTGGCTTTACCTTAGATGTGTCTGCTAGCTCTAACATCGTAGGAGTAGGAAATAAGTCAAAGGTTCCTATTCTAGATAAGGTCTCCATACTTATCACTTTGATGGTTGCATCCAACTCAATTAAATTGTTTTTTATATGTTTTCCATTTATAAAGGTTGTAACCATAGGGCTTCCGGGGTCTGCATATTTTTTAGTAACAAATATGTTAGAAAATTATATATTAGAAAGCAATGGCACAAATAAAATATATTGCAGAAATATAAATATAGAAAACACATACAACAGGAGAGACACAAATATACGTGGTTCACCCAATTTGGGCTACGTCCACGAAGAAACAATCAGTCCTTCCTTTTATATTATCCAGCAAATTGAAGAGATACAACCTAGAACAGATCCACTGTAATTCCCTTTTTGCTCTCACAAAATCTCCTCTCTCTTTCTCACTCAGAATACCAATCGATGTAGATGTAATACAATTCCCTCATATATAGAGAGGGGTTGCCTTCTAGGGAAAAAAACCCTGAATTAAACATAGCTTCTACCGTCATATCTTTGCCTACTAAATGACCCAGATTGACTACAAAATTACATTATTTTACCAGGTAATTTTACATCTATTTTATATTCTTCTTATAATATTAAAACTCTTGTTTTACATCATACACTAGCCACCAGTAGTGTGCAGGCCTCTAGTTGCTCAATGCCACCACCTTAAACAGTTTCTCCAGGTACCATTGTATTAAATCCACCACTCCCTTACTAATTTCTTACGTCACCATTGAAAGGAGGATACCACTCCTTGGACACCACTAGAAGAAAGCTACCACTCCCTGGGAAACCTTCTCAACCACCACTAAATGGAAGGTACCACTCCCTCTATAAGTTTTCCAACCATAACTAAAAGGAATCTTCCACCCCTTATGCAAGTTCTTTGGACACTATTAGATGTAGGCTAAGCACTCCCTATGCAAGTTCTCCAACCACCACCGAAAGGAAGTTTCCACTCCTTGATTAAGTTCTCTAGCCACCACTAGAAGGAAGCTAAAATTCCCTCACTTAAGGCTCTAGCCTTATGAATTTTGTGGACCTCATTTCACAATGTTTCATACTAGATTGACCTACAATGAACTCAAACACTATAGGCCATGTTTCATACAATTCTTTGACTTGACCCATATATAACTTCCTTCTCAAACTTAGTACCAAAATAATTACTCAAAAAATATCTCTGCAATGAAAATTTATCACAAACCCTAGCAACATTTAATCAAATTCTGACCCGTAAGCAAGAGCACAAACCAACACTCTCTCCTCATCAAATTAATGTAGCAAAAAAATCTCGTTAATAAGAATTACAAGGCTCTTGTCATAATATACATGGCATATCATGTATCAAACCTAGCATATGAAAATTATTCCTAGTACACCAGATATATCGAGACAAATATCTACCCCAACAAAATTCCCTTGCAACAATATTATAAGAAATATAATAACTAATTATTGGAGCAGTAAAATTTTGTCAATACCTCGTCATTAATCTATACACAGTATATTCTATCATAAACGCTAGCAACATTAAACTCTTTGCCTTAACATCAACAACACTCTCTCTTTTTTTTACTCATAACTAGTCTCTACAAATAGCATCACAAACCAATCTTCCCTTAGTAGCAACATACTCACACCAAGACACAATCCATCAAGATGCCAAACCCTAGAATCATAAAAAACTGACTCCAATCCAATCTCTCAACTTCAATCAACTCATCAAACACTAAATCAACACACTCGCATCGAACAATAGTATTTTTCAACAAATTCTCAAATAATGCAAAGAAATATGCCAAAATCACCTCAGACTTGAATAAAAACATATCAAAATGTGATTAAATCTCCCTCAACATGCAAGTCTTGAAAATGACACATATAAACTCTGAATTACACAAATATTTGCTCAAAAATGTTAAATCAAAAACATGTTCTCAACATAATTCACATCATCACAACGATATGACAATCATTCTCTACTCATACAACATCAACATCTCAAACCCTAACAATAAATATCTCTGAAAAATATACTAGACAACATCATATACTTCTAACTATCAAAATATTCACAAACAAGTGATATATTAAACATTATACTAAAGACATGACAACACATAGGTCATGGTCATCATACATCAAAATACTAAGATAAATATGTTCTCAACAAGATAAATCCATGCAACAACACCTTAGTTAGTATTCACAATAGCACCTCTATCACCGATTTCAAGTCAATGCAATGCACTTGACAATTATCGCTCTATCACATTAAACCCACATCACCCCCAGCCACTCCAATTAAGATAAACATGAAGCACGGTTATGAAAACAACTCATATATAAATTCTATCTCTACATCACATTGAGGTTACAAGAGAATATATATATATATATTATATATATATATTAATAGATAGATAGATAGAAGATAAATAGATATGTATGTATGTATGAAATTCTTTGTCTTTTTCAATCTCCTACTAACAATGAATAACAACTAGAACTCTCTCAATCTTAGGCAATAAACAACTAAGAAAACCATATTTTTACTTCACATGTCCTAGACATTATTGAAAATAAGGTCGATTCAACCTCTTACTCAAGTAAATGTTTCCATCAATATTTTAATTCTCTACTACAAATGTACAAAATCATGAAAGCCATGATAGGTCAATAGTCCATATGCAGTAGAACTCTGTCAAATTCTCTCCCAAATTAATTCACAACTCATACTACATGCATTGCAACATAGTATATGTCCATCATAAACATTGGATCTATCCTCACATTATGATCTACCACATCCAATAAAAACTAATATAGACATCCTACATGATACATGTTAGGAGCACATGCTTTGAGCATTAGCCTTTATATCTATGTTGTGTTATACATCACACATTATATTGTTATACAAATTTGGCTACAGGTCAATCATACTACATTACTATTCGAATCAGAAAGTTCCAAATAAAATGAATATTACAATTTAATATCTAGTCTAGTAATGTTAACTACATGCATAAATATGAACCAGATACATCAATTTCTCATCATCAACGCATTGAAAATATTTCGGGGAATCAAACCAAAAATTAATTTTACACACAAAAAAGAAAAAAAGTGATCAAATACTAGATATGTGATTAAATAAGAAAATGCTACCACCTTTTCAAGGGTGCATTTTTACAGGTTCATGCGTATGGAAAAATAAAAATTCAACACGTCGAACACCACTCATAGTGTTAATCAGATATGCACCATCATATTTTGATGCAATCATACTTAGTTTCAATTTATTCATTGCATTCTTGGATCACCATGAGATTGTGAATACATATGTTCTTGAACAAAAGATAAACACAAAAAGTAACTAGAACTTTGAACACATCATTGCTCTAGACTTAGATTGATCTTTACAGTAGAAATGATATTCAATTTGTTAGAAAAATTCCAAAATTCTGAGTGTTGGTTCCAGAACCACTACTCTATCACACACAAAATGGTATATCACACAATGTTTTATAGTTTTGGATACCAATAGTTAGCATGGGAAAAAAACCATAGTATTAGCACTGATATTCTTCCATTATAAATTAACTTCAGAAAAGATGATTGTAAAGCCCATGTAATAACAATTTTTCACCTACAAAAGAACTACAAAAGCATTAAATGAGAAATTTATCACTAATCTGAATAGGCATAGAATGGGAAGGGAACATCAATAGTCCAGTGCTACATTATGTCAATTCAGAGATTGGGACACTCCTTTAAACTTGGTGAAATAAATATTTGATTTCTTAGAACTTGTTACCACTTCTACAACAACTTTCTAGACACCTCTAGCACCTATAAATACCTTCGCAAACCTCTACAACCAGTAGATATTCATTCAATATAATTAATAGATGGTTGATTAACCATGGTTGAAAATAATTCCAACACCATGCTACCAACATTTCCCCTCTTTGAATTTGATGTCAACCTGCACCCTCAAACACAAAACTAACTTCTTTCATCACCAACTCACTAGACCCACTCTTTGTAGTCTTTCGTAGTGGTTGTTTCACTCTTCCCCTTTGACATCAATGGAAAATGGTGGTCCATATGTAGTGAAACATGATACTGGTGCACCTAACAAGACTGATACTAATAGGAATGATGATGAAAATTGATTAGCAACAAACCCTGCAAAATAAGTATAAGGAAATTCACTATCAATTGCTACTTGGCATGCTTCTATCCAATTCCATGTTTTCCCCTCTGGTTATTTGATTAACATGCTCTCCCTCAATATGTAGCAGGGTTATAATACTCTTCTCCATGTTGATGTTCAAATATTTCTCCACTTCCTTTGCCTCATTGCCACATGCAATAGGCCATAAACTCACGAATAAGTTCATACAACTAGTACAATAAAATTAAAGGCCTTCATGAGGGAGATACACGGAAATATCAATGATATATAGTGTTGTTATAATGACATCAATAAGATGACACATCGTTGAAATGAATAAATGCCAAAATCATGACCTTCTCTACTATGCATTCTAATTACCAAAGAACATGGAAATTATATACAGGTGTAGATGGGACATATACCAATGATTTTAAAATCCTATACATAGCTAAAATTAAAGTACCTTTACAATGCCTACTTCACATGATGACTCTTCCTTGTATGCAATTAGGAAAATGATTCTCATGAATATATAGACCCAAGACACATCACCCAACTAGGATGCAATAATGATATAGAGCTACATAAATGCACACAAAAATACTTTACAAGGCTTATTGTTATGCATGCCATGAACCATGACTCTCTCTCTCCTACGCATGTAGAAACACATGATACATAGCTAGTACAATGATTTTCAATAAATTTTCCAATGCCTACTCTTCCAATCATATAATATTTATATGCTATCAGAATAAATGAGTAAGGGCAAGATAAAAATGATAAATGTCCTTAAACCCTAATCATCATGCATATCTTCCCCTAAGTTAATTATATTTCCAATAAGTTAGTTGATTCAGTGGATCTTTTTATCTTCTGTTGATCTGTCTACTGCTACACCTGTCTTATTTATTTGATTTATGTTGTTGTCATGTACTCCCCCTAAGACTAGGTGAGCCTAACATATAATGGTGTAGTCTTCTTATGAATAGATACATTAAGTAACAATGGACTACAGTGGGAGACAAACTTGTTCTATTTAGAATCTAATGGGGAAGGGATTTTACTATTAAATCTTTATTTCTCCCTAGACTTTTCTTTAGCACATATACTTTATCTACATTTCTAATTCCTTTTTCTATTAGTTTTCTAGTGTCTTCTTCTATTATTTTTCAAATTCTTCAAGGGAATATGACTAGATTTCCTCCACTAGTCAATTTTCCCACGTTCAAGATATTGTGCTCTATCCCTTCAACTAATAATACATTAGCAACTTTTGTATTTTTAACATCAAGATTGGTTGTACCTTTTCCTATCACCTTCTTTGGTGTATTGTTTCCAAGAATAACGTCATTTCCATTAGTTTTCTTGAGAAAGACAAGTCTACTATTATCTCTAGAAATGTGATGAGAACATCTACTGTCTACATACCATTGATCATCTTCTTCAAATGAACATACTACAAGAACATACTTTATTTGTTTCTCTTCCACTTTCTTTGATATTATGGTATGATGTTTTTTGGTGGTGCATCTTCTAAATTCTTGTTCATTTGTCTGTCATGGATAGGTTCTACCAATTTTATAAAATGTATAAAAAAAGCTCATTGACTTGTTCCTACGCTCTTTTGTGACATGTCCAAATTTATAAAATATATATCACTTTATGTTACTAGAGAAGGGGGGAAAGAATCATAGGAATTCGTCCTCATATTCCTTTCATTTCCATATTATCTACAACAAATAGCCTTATAACAAAATAAACTACATGTAAAACAATAGCCTTGAAAGGTACTTGAATACCTAGGAATCAGTGATCTTCTTGTGGAGAGGTTGTTTTCTTGAGGCCTAAATACTTTTCTTCTACAATCGAATATAATGTCTCCAAAGTTGTGATAGATAAAATAATCAATGTCATCCATCAAGGGAAAAATTGAATTTTTGTTCCTTCTTTAGATTGCTATATTTCTTCCCTATTCATTCATGAGAGAAAATGATTTTCTTTGGAAAGTCATTTTTCTTGGTTGTTGGTTTTGTGGCTTACTCGATTCTTTACCAGGGTTACAATTTTCTTTATTTTCTTTGAGACTATTTAAACATGACTATGATATGGATTCTCCCTTAGCTATTTCTTGAAAACCAAGGCCTGATTTAATGGACGGGACATTTGACTAACGAGAAGGTTTTCCAAGATCATGGTATTGTCCTGAAATATCATATATTTATGCTTTTTTCCTAACTTACTTCTTAATGAGACTACCTCTATTTTTAATTTTTCACAATCATTCCATTTTTCATTAAGTTGATTTCTTATTACTTATTCAAGTTTTATTTCCTCCTCCACCTTGGTTTTCAAATTGATAATTTCCTCCTTAAGACCATTTTCTTGTTCTTCAAATATCTGAAGTAGCTCATTTTTCTGTTCATTTGAATTTTCTAAATCAATCTTCAATGATATGATGTTAGATTCAAGTCCTTCACAATGTATTTTCCTTTTGTTAAGTTGTTCAACCATTGTTTATTGGTTCTTTTAACTTCTTTTAGTCGTTCTTGTAGGACTATTGTTGTCTTCTCTAATTTTTCCACATCATGATCCCCATTTTCATATACTTGTAACTTCTCCTTAAGTCTTTCAATCTTTTTCAAGGCATGAACAAGTTTTCTTCTAAAATAAAATTGAGTATCTAACTTTTATTCTTTTGAATGTATAATTTGATATAATGTGATGGAAGCTAATTCATGGACATACTCATCTTTTGATATGCTACACAATTCTTCCTCAAACACATTGAATGCTTCTTCATTAGGACAAAAAGAATCAAGATTACTTGTTCGCTCATATGTTGAATGAACTTCTTCTTCATGGTAGTTTTATAGTTTGTCCCATACATCCTTATAGATTCATAGTGCACAAATTTATCAAGTTCTTAATTGGTTATGTACAATAAATTGAATTTATTTCCTTATCATTTTTCTAAACTTCTTGACTTTATGGGGCATTTTTGGTATATCCATAAAAAAATACCAAACATCAAATTCGAGACATATTAATCTAGACTTCATCCTTTCTTTCCGTACCTGATAACATGCATCATTGTGCAAAAGTATACCTTGATTACCAAAAGTTCCTGACATGACTTATTCCACCACTAATTTTCCTTGATATATCTTTGTTAATAATGCCACTACTTTACATACATCACTTGCATGGTCATAGTTGCCTGAATTGACTTCTTATAAGTTGTCTTCTTTCTGTGCTTCCCTGCCATAATCCCTTATATCTCCCTCTACTTATTAAATTGATTCCTAAAGGACATGCTATGATAACAATTTCTAGAATCACAATCCTTATTACACCAAAACTTGTAGGTGTTAGTTAACAAACACATTTCTAGAGTTAACATCACTTCAAGAGGTGGTTAAGCACATTTTGTGAAACAAAAAAGGATTGTTTGATTATCCAAAGCACAACAAAATGTACTCTTCAAAATAAACCACTACAACCAAATGAATTCCTTTCTTTCATTACTAGCTTCCATTTGTTTAGATTCCATTGTCAATAGTTCCATTATTAGCCACCCCACACTCATCTAGATTATAACTCCATTAAACAAATTCAATACATATCCACTAGTCAACCTTCTTATGTCTATATTGATATCCGAATCAATATTGAGAAATATCAGTAAAGTTGATTCATTATCATTCTTAGGAATTCCTTTATATAATATTGCATGATCATTTGTGCCACACAGATACCTATATACTCTTTAAACAATGGTCTAGTGATATTTACCTAGTGTCAACATCTACATACTTAATACTCCCACAATGTTAGTAATATCTAGCCAAATGCACACCATTGCATATATAAAAATACTTATAATAGTCACATAGTGAGCATCTTTCATGTTCTCTATCTATTTGTATATCTTTGGACACTAGTCAACAATTATCGTTATGCTAATATGAATCACCTTCTTTAATATGAGGGTCCTCCTAAGACATATCCCTACAGTAGATGTGTTGAACAAACCTAATGTAATGTGATGCACAGTCATCCAAAAAAATTCTTCTAAGGCGGAATGACATAAAATAAGACAGGCGTTATTGTTGTCTCCATAACCCTAGGAGACAAAAAATCAAAATGAGTGAGGAATCATTGACTGAAATAGGTAATGGTCCAAGTTAACTTACAGACCCAAAGTGAAGGATAATAAATGCATACATGTAACAGAGCTGACAGAGGGGCTTCCCTTCTATATGGGAGGAGGGTCAAAAGAGATACACCAAAATAAAATATATCATTCACTGAATAGAATCCATATAATCCTATTTCAAGTTTTCAAAGAAAAAAATGTAAGAAGTTAAAACCTTACAGAGGTACCTAATGGTTGGATGTCACAGGAATCCATGAGCTTGTTCATTCATATAAAATTGTCTCGATGAAATAGGAAATAGAGAATCTCTGGAACCACAAAATTCTAATGCAATTCTTTCTGGGAACAAACACAACTTTCCAATTAAAGGAAAAATAAGGGATTTTTTTCTAAGTACAGAGAATACCAAATTGTGCATTCGAGAGAGATAATGTATAAGAAAATATTTCTTAAATAAGCCTTATTTGTGAAATGTGAGAAATATCTGTCAAGGAGAGATGGTTGATAAGAATTCTTGTTGTTGTGATTGAAATCTGAACTCTATAAGGGAAGACTATGATTTCATTATGAACTACACAAAATTCTCCTGTGGACAAAGTAATGATGGGTAGGATATAAACAAGTTTGATCATAAAACCATAAAACCCCAACCATTCAGTAATGCATTGGCAAGATAATGGAATGGATACATCAACACGAAAAAATGGTAAATGCATGCAACTGTACAGCCTCCCCTGTTATCACTTGAAAGCACTCATAGGAGATATTACCCAACAAGTGAGAATGGGATAGTCATTCAAGAGGGATTAGGGTTTTAGAGATGTGTAATGGACCATTGGATCACCTCAAACCATCCTCGCCATCCACGTAGCTATAATAACCCTAATGAAAATTCCATGTAATAAAGGTAATAAAGGAAAAATAATAACCATGATTGATGTGAAACTTATTCCAAGCTAAATGTTGGGAAAGACATCCTAGTGTGGGTGTTCATTTGGTTTATTAATGGCTAAGGAAATTGGCAAAGGAAATGACTAAGGATTTGGAAAGGAAAAATGGAATTTTTTCACATTTACTTATGAAAATAATGGAAATTAGGAGAAAAGGAAGGTGAAAGTCCACAAGTTTCATGACAGGAGTAAATAGAAGGAAAATAATGGAAAATGAAGAAAATAGAGGCCTCATTCATAAAAAGGCTTCTGAGGATTAGTACACATACTTTTGTCTATTTAGTTTTGGAGCTCTCTCTCTATTCTAGCTCTCCCTTTCTCATACTCTTGGATACTTAGAGTTTTCTTGTAGCACTCTTGGGGAGTGTGTCATAATTCGAGTTTTGGAGAAAGAAGGCAAAGGAAGAGCAGGATATCGGGATCAAAAACTATAGTGGATATGGCTTGCAGGTAACGAGTTGGCATGCCTGTGGATTATTGGTCATGATCTGTCACTGGCATGGAGGATTGCCTAAATTGACAATGTATCGCCTAGTCTTTCCATTACCTGGATAGCCATGGAGATTGTGGTTTTATTTCCTTTTTTTGTTTTGGTTGGTTCTTGTGTTCCCTTTAACTTGGGTCGAGTTAATAGTTCCTGGAAGCCCCATAATAGCTTGGGTTGATTTACTAGTCCTCGAAGCCTTGGTTGGACAAACGCTTTGGAAGTCCTTGGTGGGTTGAGTTAATAGTCCTAGAAGCCCTAGTTAGACAAGCACTTCGAAAGCCCAATGATAGTTGTGGGTTGATTTATTGGTCCTGGTCTTGGTTGGAACAAACGCTTTAAAGCCTTAGAAGGCTTGGGTAGAGACCAATCTAATGATGTTTTTTTTTATGTCCAACTATGAGATGGAATCATTGTTTGATGGGTTGAGGTGGTTGGCCTCTGGAAGCCTTGGACAGTTTTGGATTGATGTGCTCTATGATATCCTAAATTCATGCTTGGAATATGGCACGAGGGTGAATGGTTGACGAGAGATTTGGCTTAGCCATTCTACAATCAGGTGGAATGTGGAAGTCCCATTCTGGGTTTGGATTTTGCATCATCAATAACATGAGATTATTTCTCCTTGTATTCCTATCAATATTATACTGGTTTATATGTTGATTATATGGCTGTGATTTCCTTGGTATTTATGTTTCTATTATGTTGGTTATGTATATGTTTTATGATAGTAGTTATGTATGTCTCTCATTATGTTTTTACCTATAAATGGATGAACAATGTATCGATGACATAATGGATGAAATGGAAGCTAATGTGTTGAGGCATCAATGCTTCTTAGCAATTCCCAACTAATTATGATACCCCTATGCTTAGATATGCTATTTACTCCTATAGGTTACATGTTTGTGATATGTTTGACAAAATTCCTGTCATGGCTAGTAGGGGTCCAGTCAAAGCCTTGTTCAAGTATTTGTGTTTGCCTCATTGTTTTGCTTGTTGTCTTTCTGTTATGAAGGTGTCATTCCGTTGGGGGAATTTTGAAGTCTAAAATGGGTCTCCGAAGGATTATAAAATAATAGTGGAAATAATAAAATAAGATTAGATTACATCATCAAAGTTTAAAGGGAAAAAAGAAAAAAATATTTTTTTAACTAGTATTTTCAACTTATCTCCCTATGGCTTTACTCAAATTTTGAGCGACCACACTTGTTGGATGCAAAAATTGATTCCTCATCCAAGGTGTACCCATGTTTCATACTTCTGATGGACCCTACTACATGAAAAATGTGATTCGAATCACGTTTTTTCATGTATTTCTCATTTTTCGTGTAGCAGGGTCCATAAAAAGTATGCAATATGGGTACTCCTTAGATAAGGAATTAAATTTTTCATCCAATGAATACTCCCACATGAAATTTTAGTAAAACCTTATGGACATAGGTTGAAACTATGAGTTGGAAAAGTAGTTTTATTATTTTTTTTATTTTTTTATCTTTTTACCTTTCTACTGCAAAAATGGTGAATCATCCCCCATGGTTGACATCATCATATTGAATCCTATTAGTTCTTATCAAGTTTATTTTGTTTTTACATTTCCTTAGGAGGCCCATTTTAGACCTCAAAATTCCCCTAATGAGTTTTAAGTAGTGACCTCGACTCTAGGCCTGAAAAAGTGGCACAAATCCCAAGGACATTGGCACAACATTGAGAAAAAAGGTCCCTGGTTGCTAGAATGCCTTGTCATGAGAGTGAATAGAGCCTCCTTAACCCTAGCAGGTGTATAGCATGGGAGCATCCAGGGGTCATCTTGTCTAAAATCTCAATGGAAGTCAGGACTGATTGGCAGAAAGGTTGGGATGGTTCTTGAGGGTCCTAATGTTGATGGTGAATCCTAATGCTGATGTTGAAGGTCTGTATCACATGTTGCCATTGGTTCCACTACCTTAACATGACTTAGGAGGTTGAATCATATCATAGTGGTCTTCTGTCACATGTTTATGTTGGTTGGCTGATTATTTGGGTAGATGTGGGATGAGGGTGTTACAAAGTGGTATCAGAGCATGGTTCACTCACCAGACCCAATTGTTTGTGTGTTTTTCATGCATGCATGTCGATTGCATGTGTGTGTCTTATGTTTCTAGACCATGTGCTTGTTGCATTTACATGGTTTTGATCATGGTTGTAGTGATGTCACGACGTGGAAGTTGTTGTTGTTGTTGTGGAGTGCATTATTATCAGTTTCTGACTGGTTACATGTTGTTATATGTTGCTTACATGTATCATTCTTGTATGCTTGGTTACATGTTGCTACCTATCGTTACAAGTGCTTTTTGTTTATTCTTGATTATATATGTTTATGCGTGTGTGTGGTCCATGGTTATGCTTGTGTGTTGTTCGCATATGTGTTGTTAAATCGTCTACATTTATGGTTGTCCATTGTCCACATACATTTGTGTCGTTGATGTCATCATGCATGAGGTCATGGAATGTGTGGTTGACATGGTCATGCATTAGTGACTAGACTCTAAATAGAATGATGGCTATAGGGTTATAGGCTTGTGAGTTATATTTTTATATGTTGTTTTGAGTATGTTATACATGAATTACGATGATTGGTTGATCTTGGAGATGAGATATTCTCCTCGAACTTTACTAAGGTACGTTGGTTTATTGTAATTTGGTTTCGCTGACATGATATGTAAAAGCATGTTAATGTGTCTCATTATATAGAAAAAGCAAAAAAGTACTCAAATGAAAAAAGATTAAAAAAAAATGAATATAAAAATATCAATTAAATGAGTTGAGTTTCATACTTGTTAATTATAAAAAATAAATGCTAAATTTGTAACAAAGCTAAATAACAATAAATTTTGGTAAAATATATAGTGAACCTATTTAATGGGTTCAGAAAATATAAACAATGTTATAAAAAGTAAATACTAAATTTTTAAATAAGTCATCTCATAGTAAATATTGGTAAAAACTATCGGTAATCACTCGCAAAATATAAATAATTTTTTTAAATATGCAGGTTTAAATATGCAAAGTTAGATGAAATGCTAAAACTCTTTAATATATATATATATATATATATATATATATATATATATATATATATATATATATATAGAATTAGAATTTCTAAACAAAAAAAATTTATATATTATATTTTAAATAATATAAAATATGTTATTATAATCATATTTAAAAAATTTATTATAAAAAATTTAAAATATATTTTTAAAAATTTCAAAAAATAATTTTAACATTTTGTTATATGTTATTTTCAAATTTTGTTATTGGATACCTACCTCAACGCATTTGAATTTATTACCATTAGGATTATATAGTATGTTGTTGGTCATGGATTGGTTTTACCTTCATAGAGCTAAGGTGGATTGTTATGACAAAGCTATTGAGTGCTTGCATGACAATGGAGAACCTAGAGTCTTACAAGAAAAGAAGAAAGCCACATTAGTTAGGATGGTGAGGGTTATGTAGGGAAAGCGTGGTCGCAAGAAAGGGTGTGTGTTATTTGTAGTGCACATTTATAGTGAAAATTTTAAGGAAGTTGAAGATGAAGATGTTTTGAGTAGGTATCCAGTTCTACAATAGTTCTAGGATGTATATCTTGAGGATATTTCAAAGTTTCCATCTCACTAGGAGCTAGACATTTCTATTGAGTTTGTACCAGGCATAGCTCCCACATCAAAATAACCTTCAAGTATGAGAAGACATGAGTTGGTAGAGTTAAAGTTGTAGCTGAAAGAGATGCTTCACAAGGGATACATTACGCCAAGTGTCTCACCTTGGGGCACACCGATATTTTTTTTGAAGAAGAAATGTCGTACTCTCAGATTATGCATTAACAACAGGCAATTGAACAAAGGGACCATCAAGAACAAGTAGCGGTTATCAAGGATTGATAACTTGTTCAATCAATTGAAGGGAGAAAAATTGTTCTTGAGGATTGCTTTGAGATCCGAAAATCATCAAGTACACAACAAAGAGGAGTAAATTTACAAGACAACCATCCAAGCTAGGTATGGGCATTATGAGTTTGTTGTAGTTCCATTCGGTTTGACTAATGCTCTAGCTACTTTTATGTGCTTGATGAATAATGTGTCATGTTTGTACTTGGATAGTTTTATTATTGTGTTCATTGATGGCATATTGGGATATTTTATGAGGAAGAGCATGTTGAGCATTTAGCAACAGTGTTAAGATTGTTGAGAGAGCATCAGTTGTATTCTAAGCTCAGCAAGTGTAGTTTCCTTCAAACTGTGGTACATTACTTGGGACATGGTGTCTCCAAGGAGGGCATTGCAGTAGATCTAGGAAATAGAAGGTTCATCATGGAGTGGGTAGCTCCTAGAAATGTAGATGAGGTGAGATCATTGATGGGATTGGTAGGTTATTATAGGAGGTTCATCAAGAACTTATCACATATTTCTTATCCTATCACATCATTTCAGAGAAAGGGTAAGAATTTTGAGTGGATAGAGGAGTGTGAGACTAGTTTTGAGTAGCTAAATCAGTTGTTGACACATACACCAGTGTTAAATATTGCAAATCTGGAAAAACAGTTTGTTGTATTAACAAATGCTTGCAAGAAAGAACTTGGTGGAGTCATTATGCAAGATGGACAAGTTGTATGCTATGAGTCATGAAACCTGAATGAGCACAAACTACCCCACACATGATCTTGAGCTGGCAGCAATCATACATTCACTGAAGATCTAGAGGCACTATCTTCTCGGCAAGAGGTTTATATTGAGGAGTGATCCCACTGGTTTTTGTTATCTATTTGACCAACAGAATCTGAGTGGTAGGCAGGATTGGTGGGTTTCCATGATGAGTGCATCCAATTTTGAGATTAGGTATATCAAAGGTAAAGAGAACAGGGAGGTCGATGCTCTTAGCAGGTGGATATAGGTCAGTCACTTAGTAGCTATGAGCTCCTATGGGAGAAACTTACAGGATAAGATTTTGCAAGCTATTCAACAGGATGTCAGGTATATGGAGATTATGCATAGGTTGCAGTAGAGTACAGGTATAGGTACATGCGGTGGTACAAGTATAGGTATCGGTGCAGGTGCACAAGATGCGGACTATTTCCTTACAAGATATGGATTAGTTAGATTTAGGGACAGGATATATGTATCAAATAGAAGTGAGCTCAAGAAGGTGACCTTGACAGAGTTTCATGTGAAACCATATTTGGGCCATCGAGGTAATCAAAAGACATTAACATTAGTAAATAAGAATTTATTATTGGATGAATCTAGAGAAGGATGTGGCATATTTTATGGCTAGGTGTTTCGATTGTTAGCATGTGAAGGCATAGTGTAAGCTTTTAGGTGGACTGATACAACTAATTGTGATTCCATAGTGGAAATGGGAGGCCATTTCCATGGAATTCATCATTTGTTTTTTGACGATAATTAGACAACATGATTCCATCATGGTTGTTGTGTACAAGATGACAAAGGTTGTGCACTTCATTCTAGTGAAGTCTAGATTCTCAGCTAGCAACGTAGCATAAGTATTCATTATAGATGTGTTCAAACTACATATTGTTTCAAAGAATATTTTGTGAGACAGGGATGCAAAGTTCACTTCCAAGTTTTGGAAGGATTTATTTGTAGGTTTTGGCACAGAGTTGACGTTCAGTACAACTTATCATTCACAAACTAATGGAAAGATAGAGAGGGTCAACAGGATATTGTATGACACTTTGAAGATGTACGTGATGCATCAACAATGAAAGTGGGAAGAGTATCTTCCATTGGTAGATTTTTCTTACAACAATGGGTATTATGAATCTCTGAACATGAGTCTATTTGAGGCGTTGTATGGGTGGAGTTGCAATATTCCCATTAGTTGGAGTGATCCAATTAATATGGTGTTGATTAGATCGAACATGAAGGCAGAAATGGAACAGGAAATGTAGGTAATCAAGAAGAATTTGAAGGAAACACGAGATAATCATAAGAGCTATGAAGATCAGAATAGGTTATTTAAGGAGTTCCAGGTTGGGGTAAATGTGTACTTGCGCATCAAACAAAATACGAGATCCTTATAGATTGGATTATGTGTCAAGCTAACACCATAGTTTTGTGGACACTTCAGTATTGTTAAGAAGATTGGGCTAGTAGATTATTGACTTGTACTACCTCTAATAATAAAAGTACATGATGTTTTCCATGTGTCATTGCTTAAGAACTATATTAAAGACGTTGATCATTTGATTTACTGGTTTATATTGCAGGTGGAACCAAATGGATAATTCTAGTCAGAGCCTTAATGTATATTGTAGAAAAAGGTGCTCGTGCTCGGGAACCAAGCAATTGAGCAGGTTAAGATGAAATGGAAGCACTTTAAGCTCCATGAAGCTACATGGGAGATAGCGGATCAGATGCAGGCTATGTATCCTTCCTTGTTTACTAGTTGAGCTAAAGAAACTTTGGTATGGTGTTTTGGTATATGTTTTGGTACATGTTTTGGTGATGTTTGGTATATGTAAATATTTATATGGATGTAAATAATACAATGAGCTACTTTATAAATCTCCAATAAGTGTTATGGATGTCATGTCATTACGATTTTATGTTTGTTATATTTTCATGTTTTTAGCTTCTCAACAGGTTAATCAATGTAAATATTGCAATGAGCTACGTTATAAAGATCCATCAACAGTATGTTTTTCTTCTAGCATTTTTGTGGTTATAGGTGTTGTTGAACACCAAGGACAGTGTTCCCCCAAGGGGGAGGGTTCTGTAATAGCCCTAGTAAAAATTCCATGTAATAAAGGTAATAAAGGAAAAATAATAACCATGTTGATGGGATACTTATTCCAATCTGAATGTTGGGCAAGACATCCTAGTGTGGGTGTTCATTTGGTTATTAATGGCTAAGGAAATTGGAAAAGGCAATGGTTGAGAGTTTGGAAAGGAAAATGGAATTTTGGCACATTTATTTATGAAAATGATGGAAGTTAAGAGAAAATGAAGGTGAAAGGTTACAGGTTTCATGTGAGGAGGAAATTGAAGGAAAATAATGGAAAATGAACCAAATAGAGGCCCCATTCATAAAAAGGCTTCTCAGGGTCAGTACACAGACTTTTTTCAGTTCAATTTTGGAGCTCTTCCTATATTCTCTCTCTCTCTCAGTCTCTTGGATACTTAGAGTTTTCTTTGAGCACTCTTGGAGAGTGTGACATAATTGAGTTTTGGAGAAAGAAGGAAAAGGAGGAGAATGGAAGTGCAAGAGGACATCGGGACCAACAGCTACAACGAATTTGGCTTGTAGGTACAGAGTTCCATGTATTTTTTCCTCACTAGTTTTGAAATGAATGGATATGCATGTGGATTGTTGGTTATGATCGTTCACTACCATGGAGGATTGCCTGGATTGATAGTGAATTTCCTAACATTGCCATTTCTGGATAGCCATGGAGATTGTGGGTTTCTTTCCTTGACTTATTTTGGTTGATTCTCATCTTTCCTTTAGCTTGGGTTGAATTATTAGTTCCTGGAAGCCCTAGTTCAAAAAATACTCTGGAAACCCTATAACAACTTGGGTTGATTTACTAGTCCTGGAAGCCTTGGTTGGAGAAATCCTCTAGAATCCCTTGGTGGGTTGAGTTAATATTCCTAGAAGCTGTTGTTGGACAAACACTTTGGAATCCCAATGACAATTGTGGGTTGAGTAACTAGCTCTAGATGCCTTGGTTGGAACAAACACTCTATACCCTTTGAATGCTTTGGCAGAGACCAATCTGATGATGGATTTGTGATGCCTGACTGTGAGGTGGAATCACTCTTTGATGTGTCGAGGTGGTTAGCACTTGAAACTCATTGACGGTTTTGGATTGATATGTTCTATGAGATCCCATATTAATGCTTGGAATATGGCATGGGGGTGAATGGCCTAAGAGAGATTTGGCTCAACCATTCAATCGTTGGGTGGAACGTGGAAGTTCCATCCTAGGTTTGGATTTTGCATTATCAATAATATGAGGTTATTTCTCCTTCTATTCGTACGATTATTATACTAGTTTCTATGGTTGTGATTTCCTTGGTATTTTTGTTGTTGTTATGCTGGCTATATATAAGTATTATGACAATATCTATGTAAGATTCTCATCATGGTTTACTTGTAAATGGATGAACACTATATCTATGACCTAATGGATGAAATGGAAGCTAATGTGTTGAGGCATCAATGCTTCTTAGTGATTCCCAATTAAATATGAAACCAATATGCTTAGATATTTTATTTACACTTATAGATTACATATTCATGATATGTTTTACGAAACACTTGTCATCGCTAGTAGGTGTCCAGTCAAGCGCTTGTTAAAATATTTGATTTTTCCTTATTGTCTCCTTGTTATATTTCCGTTATGAAGGTGTCAGTTACTTCTGGGAAGTGAACTAGGATCTGGGCCTAAAACAGTGGCTCAAATCCTGAGGATGTTGGCACAACATTGTGAAAAACAGTTTATAGTCATTAGCATGCCTTGTCACGATAGCTTCTAGAGCCTCCTGGATTTTGGCAGGCTTGTAGAATGGGAGTGTTTGTGGGTCAAGTGGTCTAAAATATTAGTGGGACCTAGGGGATAATTGGTAAAAAGGTTGGGATGGTTCTTGAGGGTCCTATTTCTAATGTTGAAGGTTTGTATGATGCGTTTCCATCAATTTCACTTCCTTAACATGACTTAGGAGGTCGAATCATATCATAGTGACCTCATGTCATATGTTTACCCCGGTTGACCGATTACTTGGGTAGATGTAGGAGGATGGTGTTATGGAAGCATGGGATTGAACCCCCATGTGATGTTCACATGGCGCTTGACATGTTCGATAGAAATCATTAGACACACGACCCGTCAGGCATACAACCTCCCATCACGGTCAGGCCTTCATGCACTAGTGCCTAACATTTTCATGCGTTGCCAATAAAACTATAGGGATGAGACATAATGGAACATTAAATATTACCACTCCCCAATCTCATGTATTAAACCCAAGAAAAACCTTTTAAATGCAAGAAGGAGTGCTAATACCTTCAATATTTAAGGTAAACCTTGTATCACCTTGCGCCCCTACATATTATTATGGTTCAATAAAGTTTATAGTAAGTATGTAGGCCAAGTGAATAAATTCATGAATTAAGGTAATGATATTTGTAAGAAGGATTTTTTAGAGCTCAAAGATTTAAAATACTGCACCTTAATAGTACGTGTATCTAACATGATATATGTATACAACGAAGCAATTCATGGAGTAAATTATTCTTGTCATTATAGTTAGATATTCATGCTAATAGTAATACCATAGGTCACATATAAAGTTACAGGGGAAGTATGTAGGTGCACATAATAGGTTTATGTATAGGGTAAAATGAATAATACCGAGTAAGAAGATTGAGCGTGAAGTGGGTAACATTGAAACAGAGTAAGTAAGAATAAGACAACAGCTCTTGTTTTAATAAAGAAAAAAAAAAGTAGTAAAGTAGTTTGTGACAATTTATGGTTCATTAAAGAGTCAATATAAAGATATCAACCATCCCCTTTGTGTATTTCCTATCAATTACCTTATTTAATATCCATAATCTCAATTTCAAGATAAATTTATGTTCCTTCATGAAATTTCAATTAGGATTTGACATAATTCCTTGGTTGTAAGAAACTACATTTTTCTACTTGTGTAGGCCTTCAAATCCTATTTATCATGTCTACCTTTTGGTAGAACATCGGTGTTATATTCCTATATAGCTAAAGAAAAATAAGTTTTGAATCTTAAAATTTTCTTCTAGGTTTTATTATTTTGCATCAAAACATCAATGACCAATATCTTAAGCAACACATGGTGGGTGAGGTAACATTACTCATTTCTACTCTTTTTAACTCTTGTTCCACTAATTAGCAGAGAATGAAGGAAATATGGAATATATATGTGCTTTTGAAGGTAAATATGATTTGGTGGTTTGATATGATAGCCAAATAATAAAAAAATGTGCATTCACATGTTAGAAACTCTTGAAACCACAAAGCCACATTGTTCAATGTTGAAGGAATATAATTCCACTCAACCCTACCTTCCGTGGCCTTAAAAGTCACATTCACTACTAAATATAAGTTATAGTTCTATATTCAATCTAGTACTCCCATGTTGAAGGAAGTATAGTCACATTTGCAATGATTTCTATGATTACTATAATTAACAACCCCTATATCTATACAATTTTTCCATGAAGAGTGTAACCAAATCCACTGCAATATCCTTTCCAACGCCTACAACATGTCAAAACAAACCATCCATCATGCTTCGATAGCAAAATTTAATACATCAACCTCATTTCTTACTAAATTTGTAGTTTGAGGCTCTCTCTGAACAAACTTATAGTGAATTTTGATAGCACATGGAAAAAATTTAGAGGTGAATATTAGTAGTCTTCAAATTACATAGAAAGAATGGAGTTCCAAACATTAGAACTAATTGTGGTAGAATTGCAAGGTGTTAGAGCTATAATGGAAAGATGATGTGTTAGTATAGATACAAAAACATGCAAGGGAGGTATGTATTATGATTTAAGGGCCATGTAGACAATCCATGCTCATCATACATTGAAATGGAAACAATTATGAACCCCCCATTATTAGATTAAAAGTGAGCAAGTACATGGTTAAAAAGGACATAATTATTATGGAAAGGAATGCATGCATACCACAAACAATTGGGGTATATGGTCCTAGGTTAAGAAAGGAAATATAACTAAAATGATTGTACATTCCAAATTTAATATTAAATGAGCGGAGAGGAACACTATTACCTATGAAAAAATGAAGGTGGTTGAAATGGTTATGTGGTAGGGTTCGACTACAAACTACTGAAGTGGATGTGAAACACACGGTGATGTCTATTAGCAACACCACCAACAACAACATGAATCATAATCATGTTAAGAATATAATATAATATTGATTAGTAGTAGGAGGAACATAAATAGGAATCACAATCACTAGTACAAATAGGAATTGAAATTAGTAGGTATATCATGAATCATTATTAGTCATTGCATTTATGTAAAAATAATAGAAAAAATTAAAATAGGGCTACAATGAAATTATAATAGATGTAGTGTACCTATAAAATGCATAAATAAATGACTTCATACAATGAAAACATTCTATAGTGATATGTAGATATTTTCTAGTGGGCTAAATAAATGTAACAAGGGTAGGGTTGTAGAAAATAGAACATCCTGGTATGATATAGAGAATTTCGGGGGGGGAGGATGATCCTTAGAAAAAACTTACAACAATTATTATCACCAAGATATGCTAGTGTTTTTAAAAGTAGAAATGAAATTACTATAGTAATTTTGCATCCTTCAATGAACTATGTATATATTTTTCTATTTTGCAATAAGCAATAAAGGATTCTAGATTAGATCAATTTTTGTAGACTTCACTTTAATATTTACAACAAAAATATGATGGCAATTAATATATGACTTTTTCCATTACTAAAAACGAAATTAGTTACCTTAGTATACTTTTTTTTTAAATTATTATAATTGTCTTACAATATTTCCAATTAAATTGTAATCACTTCTATAAATTTTTAATATAAAAATTATAAAATTTAAAGCTCCTAATCACAAAATTAGTAAAGAGAAGTGCTCACAGAAATCCCTGGTCAGAAAGTTAAACTCTTTCTTTAAAAGTGCAAATTGCCAAATCCAAACGCAAAGGGAAAATTAAAACAAATCCCAGGGGAAATGTATAAAAATATAAATTAACTATTTCTCCGACCAAAAGAATATAATCTAAAAGGATATGATTACGATAAAGTATATACATGCTTTGTCACCTAATTCTTTGTTGGAACTATTACACACCTACATGCAGACTCTTAGTTAGAGTACGAGACTACATGCAAGATTCCTTCTACATGATTTACTCCTTGATTTTCTCCTTCTTCAATTCCGCAACTGGTTAGTTCTTCTACATGATTTACTCGTTGATTTGCTCCTTCTTCAAGTCTGCAACTGGTTAGTTCTTCTGCATGATTTACTCCCTGATTTGCTCCTTCTTTCACTCCGCAACTAGCTAGTTCTCTCTGGAACTTGTTGTAGGTGTTGAGTCTTCTCATTGATCACCACTATGGTGCATTACCTTGGGATATTCACCCAGTAATGCTATATCATGAGCATTGTAAACTATTTTCTAATGAATCATTCTTTTGTTCTTTCGATTTTCTTTTAGTGTTTTTGCTCTGCAAAATTGTCTGTTCAACCTTTACTAGCTAGATCCATCTGTGTAGGTTTTCTAACACATTTACATAGTATCAAATCCCATAGGTTGCTAGATAAAAGGTGCACCAATACTTCATTTTGCATGTATTACAGCTTGGAGATCGAAGATCGATAGAAAAATGGAGTTTCCCAAAGCATCGATCCTAATACCATACAACTATCACGAATGGAAGAACCAAATGGCTCGATACCTTCATAAAAAATGGTTGTATAGGATTACCATGGCTACAGAAATGGAACCCACTTCAGCCATAGAGAAATCCAGGTACCTCAACTGCATGGATGAGGCCCACGGTTCCATATGCATGTGCATCTCCCCAGAGTTACAGTTTCATCTCTCTGCCTACAATACTCCCAATGAGATTTGGAAAAAGGTTGAAGAACTATACAAGAAATAGGATGAGATGAAAGAACACCTGCTCGAAGTGGAGCTACTATCATTGGATCCACGAAACTATGACAGAATTCAAGACTTCTTCACCAAATATAATGATCTATTGTTGCAACTCAAGGGTTGTGGAATTGAAAGATCCAAGGAGGAAAGTTCTCTCTATTATGTCAAAGCTCAAACTGGAATACTCCGTCTTTGTGTCTACATTTCATTCAATAAGGCTCACAATAGGTAAATCTACACTATGCCTTCTCTCAAAGAATTTATGGAGTCCCTTATTTTTTAGCAAGATAAACTCATTGGCATGGGGAAAATAAAACTTCCAAAAGCGCATGAACTTACTTTGCATGATGGCAGCCACAGTAAAAATCACAGATTTGATTCAAATAAGAAAAATCAGCAGCCAAAAGACAAAGGAAAAGCACATTCCCATCCAAAGAAGGAAGGATACACCAAGCCCTTCAATGACTCCTAAGGCTCGAGAAATGAGAAATGAAAGAAAGGAAATAGATGCACCTACTATCAAAGAGGATTCCATCCAGAATCCTCTTTCACGAAGAAACAAATTGACCAAATGGCATAAATCCTTCAGAAGCACAACCTTGGGGACCACATCCCTTAGGGCACCAAGAAGAAAACTGAGGATCTGCCACACGGGAAAGGTAACAATTTTCATGCTTTAGTTGCAATTAATTCTTCCCCTGATGCATAGATTATAGATTTTGGTGCATCACATCATATGGCTACTACAAACGAAGTCTATTCCTCTTTGGATGCATGCAAAGGACCTCCCATCCTCATGGGAGATGACTCACCTATTGAGGTCACCGGAAAAGGTAGAGTGTAACTTTTACACGAAAGCTTTGAAGCTGTGCTTCATGTTCCAAAAATTTCAATAAAACTACTTTTAGTTTATCAGATCACTCATTCCGACACTGGAAAGAGAGTGGAATTGACTCCAGATGCAGTGAATATTTATGACCTACATAGCAGCTCCAAAGTTGCAACCGGTGAGGTAAACAATGGAGCTAGACTGTATACATTTTCTGAATTTATTGAATCTGAATCCTCCTTATTGCTTACACACGCTGATGATAGTAGTAGGCTTTGGCATGAGAGGTTTGGTCACTTAAATTACAGGTATATGCAGTAGCTAAGCAAGCATGAGATGGTGGAAGGCTTGCAAAATATCAGTTTCTCCAAAGGAGTTTGTGAAGGGTGTGTCCTCGGAAAACATCCTAGAGAAAAGTGCATCCTCTCCTCGAGATCTGATCGATAGTGATCTCATGGGGCCTTTCCCTCATCCTTCCATCAACAAAGCAAGGTATGTGCTTACATTTATTGATAATTTCTCATGATATACTTGGGTGTGTCGTCTCATAAACAAATCTGAAGTTTTTGCGCACTTTGAAGATTTCAAAGAACTAGTTGAGACACAGTCAGAGAGAAAGATCAAAGCCCTTCATACAGACAATGGGGGAGAATATCTTAACACAAAACTTCGGAACCTTTGCCTTTAGTCCGACATACAGTTGCAGTACACAGTTCCATACACTCTGTAGCAGAACGTAGTTTCTGAGAGAAAGAACCGATCTCTCAAAGAGATGGCTTCCTGCATGTTCCATGCTAGGTCATTGCCTCATAAGCTATGGGCTAAAGCATTTAATTTTGCTAAATACATCCAGAAAATATCTCATCATAGGTATGTCAAGGATGAGACCCCCTTTGAGGCTTGGAGAAACACTAAACCATAGGTCAACCACTTCCGTGTTCTCGGCTTCTGAGCATTGGCCAAGATCCCCTCTAAAAAGAGGAAAGCTCTTGATCCACAGAACATTGAGTGCATCTTTGTTGGATACCTTGATGGGGTGAAGGGATACTGACTCCTGATTCCCTCTACGGACAAGCTCATCATTGAGCAAAGTGTCAAATTTGAGGAAAGTCTCTCGCATGTAGACACCTTTTATCTACCTCATGTCTGAGATGACTTAGTATACTTAGATGTAGATACAAAGCATGCAGATGCTGAGGAAGAGCATGTAGATGCAGAGACAGAGTCTTCATATAAAAATCTAGTGCATGCAAATGATGATCCACATCCAACCCTAGATCGGGCTTCCAGCAGTGAATCATATTCCCCTGTCATGAATCAGAGAACAAGGAGCTTACGTGAGATATATGCACAAGACCACCCAGCTGCTAGAAATGGTCTTGTGGTGGATAATTTTGATCTACAGAGGACTAGCTCAGAGTTTATTGAGCCTCCTCTTGTCCTCACTACCACTGAACCATCACCATCCTGGCATTGTCATTTAGTCCAGTCTTCTAATCCATAGTCTTATGCTGAGGTTGTTGGGCATCCATCTTAAGAGTCTGCCATGGAGGAGGAGTATAACTCCCTCCTTGAGAACCAGACTTGGGATCTGGTCCCCATTCCTCCAGGAAGGAAACTTGTCTGATGCAAATGGGTCTACAGGACCAAGAGTGCTGCAGATAGAAAAATCACTAGACGGAAAGCAAGGCTAGTATCCAAAGGTTTCCAACAAGTGCATGGCATTGAGTATAATGAGACCTTTGCTCCAGTAGCAAAGATCGATTCCATACGCCTTACACTTGCCATTGTGGCTGCCCAGAGGTGGGAAGTACATCAGATGGATGTGAAGAATGCATTTCTTCACGGAGACCTATTTGAGGAGATCTAGATGGAGCAGCCAGATGGTTTCATTCAGGATTTATCTTTGGTCTGCAAAGTAAAGAAATCTGTCTACGGCCTTAAGCAGGCCCTGAGAGCTTGCTATGCAAAGATGGATTCTTTTCTCTTATCACAAAACTTTGAAAGATGTAAGTCTGATCTGAATGTTTATATGCTCAAGGCACATGACTCTCTTCTTATCTTAGTTTTGTATGTGGATGATCTCCTAATAATCGGCAACTCAGCTTCAACCATTGCTACAGTCAAGATGATAGGTTCTTGATGATGGACATGGGTCCATTACACTTCTTTCTTGGTCTTGAGAATAGCCAAGATTCCATAGGCATCAAACTTTCTCAGGCTAACTATGCACGAGATCTCCTCGAGAGATTTCGCATGACTGATTGCAAGCCAACACCGACTCCTTTTCTGTCTAGGGTCAGCCTTGAGGATGGAGGTGACACTCCATTAGCTGACAACACTCTCTACCGATAGCTAGTGGGGAGCTTATTGTACCTCACCCACTCCAGACCAGATCTCTCATATGCAGTAGGGGTAGTTTCCAGATACATGCAGGAGCCACATGAGCTACACTGGAATGCTGCCAAGCACATCCTCTGATATGTGCAAGGCACTATCATCTTCGGGATTCACTATGCAGCAGGAACTGCATTCAATCTCCTTGGATTCAGAGATTCTGAATGGGTGAGAGACAACATTGATTACAAGTCCACCTCTGGATATTCACTCAGTCTAGGATTTGGCTCTATCTGTTGGTCAAGTAAGAAGCAGGCTGCTATTGCTCTCTCTTTAGCTGAGGCCGAATACAGAGGAGTAGTCAACATCACCATTCAGGCTCTGTGGCTATAACACTTTCTCACTGAGTTAGGCGTCCATTTCCACCAGCCCATTATCATTTGGTGTGACAACCAGAGCACTCTCAAATTTTGCAGGGATCCAGTACAGCGACAGCGGACAAAGCACATAGAGATCCATATGCACTACATCAGAGACTTAGTACATGATCGAGTCATTGATTTGCAATTCTATCCTTCAACAGAACAGATTGCAGACATCTTCACCAAGACATTCACCATGCAGAAGTTTCACTCTCTGCACAATTGTCTTGGAGTGAAGGACACAATTGCTTAGCAATTGTCTTTTCTTCCTCTTTTCTTTTGATTACATTGTATTTTGAGGGGGCGGTTTCCCACAAGGTTTTCTCTCTTTCCTCAATTTTAGTACAAATTGCACTATATTTTTGGTGACCTTTGACCTTAGTTGCCACAACCTATTTTCTATTTTTCCCCATAGTGGTGTTCTGGGGGGGTGTTGGAACTACTACACACCTACATGCATACTCTTAGTTATAGCATGGGACTACATGCAAGATTCCTTCTACATGATTTACGCTTTGATTTGCTTCTTCTTCAACTCCATAATTGGTTAGTTCTTTTGCATGATTTACTCCCTGATTTGCTCCTTCTTTCACTCCACAACTAGCTAGTTCTCTCTGAAACTTGCTGTAGGTGTTGAGTCTTATCATTGATCACCACTATGGTGCATTACCTTGGCACCTTCACCCATTAATGCTATATCATGAGCATTGTAACCTATTTTCTAATGAATCATTTTTTGTTCTTTCGATTTTCTTTTAGTGTTTTTACTCTGCAAAGCTATGTGTTCAACCTTTATTAGCTAGATGCATCTGTGCAGGTTTTCTAACACATTTACATTCTTCATGTATTCAATGATCTCCAAACAATAAAAAGAAAGGCAATCTGTGTTAAGAAAATCCTATATGTAACAAACAAATTCTCTACCAGCGTTTTCCAAAGGGCGTTGATTCTCTTCCAAGGACACACACAAAATGTCAGTTTGCTCTTATAGTGGAACAATATTCCACTCTACAACTATCCCTATTCTTTGATAAATCCTTAACCTCAAATAGAATAAATATTTTGTCTAACATGTGGAGACTCTATTTCCAAATAGCCATCCTCCCAATCTCAATCTAGCAACAGATAGGATTATGTATGACGTGGCCACCACTCAAATTCGCTTTGTGAATTCCCCAATGCTTTGACCTACCTTTCCAGACTCCAAAAATCTCATAAAAGTCCAAATGCGTCATACTCGTCAAGTTGTATGTCAAGCAAGTGGACCACCCCTAAAAAAGAAGCCATCTGCAAGGCATGCACATAATCAGGTCAGGGTTTTAATTGAGAAAACGCTGAATGAATCATCTTCATATAAATAACAAAATTATTTGGAGTCGGATAACGTTCGAATCAAATGAATTTGAAATCATGGGGCCATGCGGAGGATGCTATCTACAATACTCAACTCTATCCGAAAAACTTCATCTGAGCACTTGGATATCTAGTTAAGGCACCCAATCTTGTTGGGTATTTTTGCAATGGGAAAATACCAAAACCAAACATTAACTGAACATAGAGTCAATGCTCTGTTTTTCCTCTACTCCAGGATCTTTTGTGCACAGGGAAGCTTAAAAAAATTACACAGAACAGAGTATTTCACCACCATAAATGGATTTCTATTGATTAAAATAAATTCACTGATACACATTCATCCTCTTTGCTAAGAGGGATTTACCAAAAAAAAACATTCAACCAAAACTCTGTTTTCACCTGAGAATTCATTGAGACATATTCATCCTCTTTCACTCAGAGGGATTCACCAAAACATTTAAACAAAAATTACTCTGCCTCCTTTGAAATTTTACACCACTGTGTGTAAAAATTTCATTTACATTCACTGTTGTGTGAAAACCAAAAATTACAGGGATTTACAGTTTTACCTTTTCACTTCTGTGTGAAACAATTCATGGTTTTACACAAACCTCCTCTAGTTTTCTTTCATTCACCTCTTCACTTCTTCTCCTGCACTGCCGTGCGTTTTTTTTTTATTTCTTACATTTGACTTAAAAAAAAACTTTACGCCTGCTGCATTTTCACCACCTACTCACACCAGTCAACCGAACAAAAACACAATACATGTCTTATGCACTGCTGTGCATATATCCTCTTTCATGCTGCCCCTGTTCTTTTCTTCTACACACTGTTGTGTGTTTTCACTTGAACATTCTCAACTAAAAACATTCGTGCTCTACTGTGCTTTACATATTACATGGTCTGCGTATTTCCCTCCTTTTTTTTGCACTTAAACATTCAACTTTTTTTTTTTTTAACAGAAAAACAAAAACGACATTACATTTTACTTTGAGAAGAAAAATTACTCCCCTGAATTAAAAATTCACCAAAATTTACTGACCCTAGTACATTTCAATTAAATTCTTTAATTACTTCAACATGGCGGTCAATTAATTCAGTCTGCATTGCATACGGTTCAGTCATACTGAGGTCAACCAAAGAACTTTTACTTCACGTAAGTCATGGCGCAGACCTGTACGCAGCCCTGGTTCAATCGGACGGTGAACAACCTTGCCTTTAATCGGACGGATATCGGAGGACCCTTTCTGACCGACATTTATCGTCCGATAAATGTCAAAGGGTGATGTCACCCCACCTCCACGTGTCTGCTCCAGGTTTTATCGGAGTCGATCACCGGGATATTCCTTCGCCGGAAAGCTGGTGCGATAGGTTTCAGGTGACCAGAAAACTCTACGATCACTGTTGGCATCCATTGCTGCCCACGCCGTCGTTGTTCCCTGCACAGCAGTTGGAATTAATATTCCAACACTCCCCTTTAATTTCAACTGCTGGGCATTAAATCTTACCCAATCACTTTCTCAACTCCTTGACATGCTGCTGTTACAAAAGAGTCTTCCTCTTAACAGAGGGATTCACCACTGTTTATGCTGAAAAGCATCTTCCTCTAAACTAGAGGGATTCACCTGTCTATGCCAAAAAAAACATCTTCCTCTTCACAGAGGGATTCTCCAAAGACAACAAGTCTTCCTCTTAACAGAGGGATTCACTAACACTGCTTCAGATGCAGTTCCACAAACAACAAGATAGTCTTCCTCTTAATAGAGGGATTAACCTGAAACTGTGCTTAAGAGCACCTTCCTCATGACAGAGGGATTCACCATAACAATGTGCTAAAGAACACCTTCCTCTTGACAGAGGGATTCACCTGTGACTATGCTGAAAAGCATCATCCTCTTGATAGAGGGATTTACCATGTGTATGCTAAAAAGCATCTTCCTCTTGACAGAGGGATTTACCATGACACTGTGCTGAAAAGCACCTCCCTCTTTAACAGAGGGATTCACTAAGAACTTCACTTCCTCTCACAAAGGGATTAGTGCCAAACACTGCTTTAGATGCAGTTTCAAAACAAAACATTCATTGCACTGTTGTGCATACTCATTACATTGTTCTCTTATGCTGCTGCACTGTTGTGCCATCTTCTTTGCTGCGTCTACCCCACACTGCTATGTCTACACTTGTTGTTGTGTTGCTGTATTTCACTTACATTTCTTTGCAAACTCTGCATTGTTGTGTATTCTTCAAAGACGGAATACTCTGTCTTTTCCGGAACAATTACTCTGTCCCACCTTACAAATTTACACTATTGTGTGTAAACATTTCTTTTACATCTGGTGTTGTCCATTACCTTTCATTTCTTCAACAAAAAAACTTCATGCTGCTACATTTTCTTATTTGCATTGCTGTGTAAAAACACATTTCTTCACTCTCTCTTAGTTCTAGTTTCATTTTCTTCGCACTACTGTGCTTCTCCTTTTTGCCATCATGCTGCTGCCTTTTCTTATGCACTGTTGTCCATACCCATAACCATAGACTCTGTCATCCCTGGGTTTTTATTTGCTGCTGCGTTGCCTCTGCAATTTGCACTATGACTGCCTTTTGTTTCATCATACTGCTGTGTGCCCATACACTAACTCTTTACTCTCCATTACTTGCACATAGAGAGAAATCAACCTCACACTGTTTTGCGCTGCATTCTCCACACAAAAAAAAAAATAAACACGGGCTGCTGCCTTTTCTTTTTACACCCTTGCTTCACACAATCTTAGTCTTCATTCATTTTTTTTATACAATGCACTGTTGTGCAGTTCCTTTCATTTTTCTACTGCCACACATTATCATTCACCCATGTGCATTAAAAATCTGATGTCCATGTTTCTCTTTATGCATTTCTTTGCATGTTGCATTGCATATGAAGAAAAACATTACATTTTCTTTACTGTTGTGTATTGTACTCACTCTGCTGTGAGTATGTTCTCTCACATTACATAGAAGGAAACTACCTTCCATTGCTATGCATTTCAATGCATGTGCTCCATAACAAAAAAAAAATTCAAAAACTGTTGTTTTATGTTCTATCTTCCCTCTGCTGTGAGGGTCTCCATGCTTTGCATACTTTTCTTATTGCGTTGCTGCACTTCACATTTGAGCACTGCCCCTTTTTCTTCTCTGCTTTTATGGCAGATTTAACTTCATATTTTTGCCTTATAAAAGGTCTTCATCAAAGAGTGACTGTTAAGACAGTTCAGCAACAAAAATTACAAGCTCCCCTTTAATGTGTGCTTGTCTTCTTTTGGCAGACTCTTCTCAAAACAAATTTAGATCCACTGGGGAGTTCAAGGAATTTTCAGATTGCCTTTCCTTCCTTCTCCATACTTGTGTAACTTTCTTCTTTTGCATGGGTCTAGCTTGTGTAAGAGCCCATGTCAAGTTACAATCTCGTGCCATATGTCCAATGTCATGACGCTTGAAACATTCAACATTGTTCATGAATAAAAATTCATGATTTCTTCTTGTGAAATTATTTCTTGGAGATTGTCGGGGACCACAACATCTATCTCCATGAAATGCTCTACAGTCTTTTGCCATATGACCAAAGTTTGAGCAAGAATAACAATAACCAAAAAATGAAATTTGGTACCTGGGAGATGGAGGTTTCCTTGATGTACTTCTGAATCCTTGCTGCCTTGAGATCCTTTGATGATCACCATTACCTCTTGCCTTTTTGCCATCAGCTACATTTCTTCTTGGAGCTGGTTTTCTACTTGGAGCAGGATTCCTTCTATGGCAGCCTTCATTTTTCTCCTTGCCTTTGCTGGAACTAGGAGCATCACCATTTATTTCTGGCTTCTTCACATCTCCTTTGCTTAAAGAATTTTCATCCTTGTTTGAGGATTCACCTACATACCCAAGTCCTGATTTATCAGATGGAGATCTGTGATAGCTGAGCATGTCATCCAAAGCTTGAGAGCTCTTCATGATCTTGTTCATCCCTTCAACCTTCTTCTTGAGGAGGACAATCTCTTCTTCTAATCTTTCACACTCATCATTCTTCTTTGCAAGTTGTTCTTCAATTTCTTCCTTGCTACGAGTAGCTTCAGCTGCTGCTATTTTAAGGGAGATTATATCTGACTTCATTTTGGAGATTTCTGCTTGACTGCTCTACATTTTCTTTTCAGCTTCTTGTGCCTGCTTCTTGGCTTCTTGTGCCTCAGACTTAAGGGAGGATACCTCTACCTTGTACTGTCCAATCTCTTCTACAAGTTTGTTCACTCTCTTGTGCCTTTGTTCAAGTTGACTTGACAAGGCATCTTCCTGCTTCTTTGCTTCATTTAACTGATTTGTCATGAATATGACTTATTCATGATGCTTCCTTTTGCTTTCATCAAGTTTCTTCTTAAGCTTGGCAAGCTCTTCATCCCTTTCTTGTACTTGAAGCTTGATGAGGTCAACCTTCTCATTTTCAGCTTCTATGATGGGTTCATAATTTCCTTCTTGATTCATGGTCATGGTCAGTGCTCCCTTTGCATGAAGGTCATGAAGTCTGTCCCATATATCCTTTGCTGATGAATATTTTCCTAGATTATTCTTTACAGAATCAGGCAGCCCATCCAAGATTGTCTTTGCTGCTTTTGCATTGTACTCCTTGGATTCTCCATCCATTTTACTATCATCAATCACTGACTCCCAAATTTCAATCCCTTCAGACTGTAGGAAAGTCCTCATTATTATTTCCCACATATCAAAGTTTCCATTGAACCTTGGTGCCTCAAATAAAATGTTTTCAAATAGATTGCCTTCTATTTTAACAGAGGAGGGAGACACAACTTTAGGGGATTTGGGCACTTTCTTCTTTGACCTTGCCATTCTTAACTATTTTTAAAATCCCTGACTGTGTTTTTAAAATGACTCACTGTTTCTTCAACAACAACTCAAAAACTTGAGAAATACCTGAATCTCTCTGGCTGAAACTTCACACAGTTGGAGAAGCTTTACTGCTGCTGCAACAAGGGTCTTTCCTTCAGCTTCTTTGACATGTCAAAGAGCATGAACCTGCTATGTCACCATCAAAGAGCCTGGACTAGCTCTGATACCACTGTTGGAGTTTTTTTGTTTGCAATGGGTAAATACCAAAACCAGAAAATATAAAACACAGAGGCAATGCTCTGTTTCCTTTGCTCCAGGATCTTTTTTGCACAGAAGACCCTTTTTAAAAATAGCTGAGAACAGAGTATTTCATCACCATAAAAGATCTCTATTCATTAAAATAAAATGACTGATATACATTCATCCTCTTTGCTGTGAGGGATTTACCAAAAACAACATTAAACCAAAACTCTGTTTTCACCTGAGAATTTAATGAGACATATTCATCCTCCTTCACTGAGAGGGATTCACCAAAATATTAAAAAATAAATTACTCTGCCTCCTATGAAATTTTACACCACTGTGTGTAAATATTTCATTTACATTCACTGCTGTGTGAAAACAAAACTTACAGAGATTTACACATTTACCTTTTCACTGTTGTGTGAAACTATTCATGGTTTTGAAACCAAAACTGCCCCTGGTTTTCTTCATTCACTTCTCTGCCTTCTCCTGCACTGCTGTGCATTCTTTTTACATCACATTACAAACAAAAAAAACTTTACCCTGCTGCATTTTCACCATGGTCTTCATTTGCTCCTCTGTTCTATTTTTTTTCTTACACACTGCTGTGTGTTTTCATTTCATATTTAAAAAAAAATCCACACAAAAATTACATGACATTACAAAAAAAATTTCCGCACTTCTGTGCTTTCTTACCCTTGCTCCTTTTTCACGCTGCAAGGATCACTCTTTTTTTTTTTTTCATATGCGATTACATTACTTTGTTGACTGGTGCTGCGGACCCTGATTCTTTTTCTTCATATGCCATTCATAACACACACTCCAATCCCCGTGTGCTTTCACATTAAACATTGGATTACAAAACCATTGTTTTTACATTGGCTGCTCCGAGCCCAAATTACATGTTCTCCCCGTGTGTAATGCTTCACACTAAAATTACAATCCCTTGGTTTTCATTGGTTGCGGCGAACCAAGGTATTTACCTCCCCGTGTGTATTTTTCATATGACAAAAAAAAATGGTCAACGTTTTTTTTAAACATATATTAAAAAAAACTTATGTTATATTTCGCCCATGCTCCATATTAAATTGCCGTATGAAATATTAAAAGCACATTACCAAACATATGACATTCCATTTAACATAAGGTATGGTCCAGGTCCATTACTCCACGCTTCGTTAATTTTGACAGGTCCGTATGTACTTTGAAGAACCTTAAACCGCGGAGACCTTACCTGACAATCGAACGACGGAGAAGAGGCTCATTGATCGGATGCATATCGGATGGGGTAAGAAGACTGAAGATTACCTTCCGATAAGTGTCACGTGCTTATGTCATGCCAGTCCACGTGGCTGCACCAAATTGCATGGGAGCCCTTCGTCGGAATGTTCCATCGCCGGAGAGCTGGCCCGATAGGTTTCAGGCGGCCGGTTTTTGTTTCCCGCTGGGTGGTTTGCCGCGCGACTTAACTCCTGGCCTCCCGCGCACAGGGGAAATTACCAATTCCAACAAAAGCGCCATTCCGCAGAGAGAATTGAGAGAAGAAATGAAGCATTTCATTGAATTTCATAGATTTCCTGCAGATACTGTAATTTCTGACTATTCAAGAATCCTGGGCGAGGAAGACATGAAGCGACATTTACAGAAGTTAAATATGTATGTTGAAGCCACATCAATCACAGAGAACCAATGGATGAAAGTATGGAAGAAAGTGAATATAATACGCTTGCTTTGCGAGTATCATTTTCAGAACATAAAATCAGTCATATCTCTGGGAGGCGTCGAATATTTTTGTAATGTATCTACCAAAACAGTAAAAGAAAACAACGCGAAAGAAGTCGCTGAAGATGTGGGTAAGGAAATAGTGAGGACATTTGATGTTATAATAAATGGACTGAAATCACATGGAGAAAATCCCAACGCAATTGTTGGTAACATACAAGAAAAATTTCTAATTAGAGCATTGATATTGGCTGTATTACGTATTAGAAGGAGTAGTGAGGGATATATCAAAATTCAATCCCGTCTTCTGCGAGTATTTTCTACAATTATTCATGAGATTGCCGGGGATACTAACGTTGTTCTTGAAGATGGAAAAACCCTAAAGCCCGTTCTGGCAATATATCCGTTTGTCGTCAATATATTATGTGGACGGAAGGCAGAGGATATCGGCAGTGAAGATTTGAACCACGGGATTGCTATTCTCACAACAGCAAGGTTGTCACTATCAAATTTCGATCAGGAATACGTGAGAGCACTGGTTAATGCTGTCACTATCTCCATCTCTAGAGAATGTGACAGATCAACGGAGATTAGTGGCTTGCAGGAGAGACAACGTATTGAAAATCAAATTCAGGCGCGGCATAATTCTGAGGCCCTTGAGAAGGGTGTTAGGCTTATTAGAGATATAGCCTTGGAAAAAGGCGGCCCATTAGCTGATTCTATTCTGATAGAAGGTATTGATATAGTAAAGGACCTGGTTCATATGTTTGGCCGTTTTATTGCCGCCCAGGATGACGATCAGGAGAATCGAACGTCTCTCGCCTTAATTTGTGAAAGAAATTGCGAAATGGTTAAGTGTGTTCATTACAGAATCGCACAAGATGGATTGCAAATCAGTGAAGCCATAGGCAGGGAACAAGGTATAACTTTGGATGTAGAAGTTCTCCGCAAATTCATTACTCATCGATCAACTTGAATATAATCTAAAATTTCATGAAGTGGAAATGACGTTGTTCGATTTCTTTTATAGAAATTGTGTTTATTGTTTTGCTGTGTTTCAAAATTTTTATTCCAATTCAAAAAATGACAATCAAATAATTAGGTCTGATTCATTTTTGAATTCTTGTGATAAAAAATTGTAAGCAAACATGTTATTTCATCAAATAATTAGGTCTGAATCATTTTGGAATTCTTGTTCTAAAAAATTGCAAGCAAACATGTAATTTCATATACTCATAGGGTGCAGGATTTATTTGTGCACTATACACAGAGTCGTAGGACTACATTGCTTGGTTAAAATTCCAATTTCATGAGGCCGGTGTAGTATAATTGAATTTTGCAATTGAATATAAAAAGTAGTGATTCATCAACATTTTATACATCATACTGGAGGTTTTCATTCTTTGGTATATAACACATTGATGTTTTGATTTACATTTATATTTTCTTGCGTATGATCCACTTGTATAGGATTTACATACTGCATACAATGATATAGTAGTTCAACTCTTTGTGCTTATGTGAAACTTTTAGTATCTTCTGCCGTTCTCAACTAGTATTCCTGGGAAGTTCTTAATAAGTGGTATTATTACTATTTCATTCAGGGGAGACAATCGTTCATCATGCACACCCTTTGGTTATTTTGAATTTTGAAGTTCAATAATAATAATAATTAACCTGGGGATGTTACATTTGGGTAATTAAAGATAAGAAAGGTTTTTGAACAAGGGGTTTGATATCTAGCAGTTACTCATCTATTAAGGTTCTATACATTTTAGAATTTTTGTTTTGTTTTTTTTTTTCATTTATCTGGGTTGAAAGTAATGTTAAAAAGATATACAATATTATCTAGCTCAATCAAATCCCAAATTTAATTTTTTAAATTCTAATCTTTTAAATTGAGATGGCTCATTCTATACTATGAATAAGTAATATGTTATATAAATTCTAAATTATCCCATGGTTATTAATGAAGTACAATCTTTTATATATGGTGGTCCATTTGCTTTTTTCAAAATACTTAGGTTCTTTAATACTAGTTTCTCTAGCCTTTTATGTAGCATCAAGTAGAACAATTTGTTAGTTCTTTCTTTATATGTAACCAAAACACACCTCTTACCAATCATAATCAATGATTATATAGGCTTTATAAGATTTTTCACTGCCAACTCACACATGGTAATCAATACCAATATTAGATTTCCTCAATGTATTAAGGATGTCTTTCATTCTAATGTTGCCTTGTTTGAAAGTAGTTTCCATCACCATGCCTTTATATATTATTAGCTATTTATATAAAAGTCCCATATGTGGCTTAATTTTCAACCATTTAATAACCCTAATCCTCACTCAAACTCCACCTCAAATTCACTAACCTTTACTACCATAGCTCAAACCAATGTCATTTCCATTAGACGATACTGTGTTGCAAGTTTGTATCTATTGAAAAGAAAAGTACCCTCTAAATTATTTTTTATGGATAATTCTTACTCTAATTGTAAATAACTACCCAAAATTTCCTTACCAAAATCTAGCACAACTAACCCATATTTGAAACTAGGTAGCAATTATAATCATTGATAATGAGAGTTAAGAAAACCTTATATCCCATGACTTTATGTAGTGCCTATGGCTTCCATAAATCTAAATCCCTCCCCTTATCATCTTGATTGTGTAAAAAGGCATGCTTCTCATTTAAGATGTAAATTTTAATGTCTATACTCTCTTCAACAATGACAAAGCTTATAAATTAATCTGTACAAAAGCATGGTCCTCATTTAAGATGTAAATTGTAATTTTTGTACTCTCTTAAACTATGATAAAGCCTATAAATTAATTATTTTAATTGTTCGTATTTCTCTTGGCACTCATCCTAATCCATTCTCTCTACTTATCCTCTATCAAGAATTGTATCTTACCCGATAGATACTCACTTGGTTTTCAAGACTTCCTACATCATCTACATATCATATATACTAGATGTACATCTTGTAGATTCCCTATATACTAGAGTCTCATGTCCATTGCAAGAGGACATCTCTTTAACCCCTTTAGTGTAAACTAGGTTTTTATGTTTTCTAGTTTCTTTCATTGAGTTATCTTGTATAACCTATATTATATTTTATTTTTACTTACATTAATTAATTATTGAAATTCACTTAGGTATCGATATTTGCAATCTTTATTTGGTATCCAAATATCTTTTGGATTAGTTAAAGAGTTAAATCATACTCAATAAGATCTTGTTCAAAATCACATAGAGAATTATTGGTCAACCTTTTCTATCCTCAATCTAGCTAAAAGATATCTCTGAGATGCAACCTCATTATTCATTCAAAAAAGTAATTAATAACAAAGAGATTTGGGAGATAAAAATTGATTGGGTCAATAGTTATTTTTAATTTTTAAAATTAATTAAATAATTATTATTTTTCTATATATAAATAAAATACATTACTTTTATTTAGTTTGAAATTAAAACTTAACAAAATAGGATTTTTTATACAATTATTATTAATAAAAAATATATATTAATATCTCAATATTAGTAATAATATCACAATTTGTTCAAATGTGATAGGAAATTTTTATACTATAAAATTAATCTTAAGAAAATAGGAAAATATTACAAATTATTATTTAAAAAAATTAATAAATAATATATATAATAATATTGATATTTAAGAATACTATCACTATTTACTTAAATATCATATGAATGAACTAAAAACTTGCTATTCTTACTACTGTTCTATTTAGGATATTATTACAATACATATAAGTATAAAAATAAATAAATAAAAAATTATTAATATAATAAAATAAAATAAAAACCAAACAATTAAAAGCCAAAGAATATGACACCACTCAATATAAGGGTAGGAAAACTAGGTTAAGAAAAAAGAGAAGGGACCAACAAAATGATTCACTTCCATCCATCATATTCCTCTTTTCAATTTCAATGGTTGCTCTTAATTTCTAGTGATGGAAATGGTCAACCCTCGCAAGGGCCTTAGAATCCTCTAAGAAAATATTGTCCTTCCTTAATTCAGCATGGTCTGCTAGAGCAGAGGAGCTCATCCTATAGTGCCTAAGGTCCGCTGTGTGCTCCTGAATACTTTGTGAAATGGAATGCCTTGTCTTGCCAATGTAGTGGATTCCACAAGAAAAAGGAATTAAATAAACACATTTCATGAATTTTAGATCAATAGGGTCTTTGACAGATCTTAAAGAGGTAACAATAGTTTTTAAGGGTCTAAACTTGGAGTCAATTGTTGGAAAACATTAGTAATTCCAACCACCAACATTAAATGCAGCGTCTAGCTTCTTCTCAAGAATTCAATGAAAGTCTCACGCTTCCTGAATAAGCCATCCACTCCACAAACTTCTTCTCTGTATATGAAAACTCACTCTGGCAATCAAATAAGCAAGTGATCTGTGTTTTGTGTTCAGAATTTTGTTGTGCTTGCTGATATGGTATCAGGGTGAAATGTGCCTAGTGGTTGAAGTTGTGGAAGTGTAGTTAGACTTCGAGAAGTATCTGGTGTGTGTGAAGAACTAAAGAGTGCAACAGAGTGTTTTGTTTGTCGGTGATGGAAAATCTATGGTGCACTGAGGGTAGTGCAATGACCAGATAGGCGTTGCGCACCAGGAGAAGGGTTGTGTGCTCTGGAGAAGGAATAACGGTGCCTATGGATAGGAATTATTGTTTAGTGTGTGATTGAGGCGTTCGAGCCACTTTGAGGAGGTCGAGACGGTCGTGGAAGGTAAAATTGTTCAAGCGCTATTTGCTTTTTTTTTTGTTTTCCCTGTTGGAGGGATCTACACTAGTGGGATAAGCCTCGACATAGAAGTTGAGCTACGTGGAGGTGATTCTTTGTAGAAAATGTTGTAGGTCGATGCCACTGGGCCTGTTGAGCCCTACAAAGGTGGAGCCCCTCTCAACACTAGAGAAGCGTCAAACTTGAAGTTGTGAGGAGAAGCGACAAACTTGAAGCTCTGAGGAGAAGCGACAAGCTTGAAGGTGAGCGTTATGATAGAAAATGTTGTTAAAAAGTATTGTGTGCTTGAGTGTTAAAGAAGCCAAGATCATTACATGTCAAAATGTTTTTGTTGTGTTGTGTTATAGTGTCATTTTAACAAGAATTAAAAAAAAGAAAAGGAGAGTTGATTTAAATAAAGGAAAGAATTTAATTAAAAAAAACGAGGGAACCACATTATCCAATAAAATTTTATGAATTATGCTTGAGGGTTTATATTTGTGTTTGGTAAGGTGAAAATAAGTAATATGGCTAATGTATTGGCATAATCTTATTTATCTGACTCTAACAAGTTAGACGGTGAAAATTATGCAAATTGGAAGTTTAAGTTGCATACTTTGATGCAAGGGAACAAGACATGGGCGATTGTGTTTGGAACTGAAGTTAAGCCAATGTCCCCTCAAGCCACAAATGCTGCAATTCAAGATTGGGAGCGACGGGAAAACAAAGCAAAGGTGCTTTTGCGGATGATGGTTAAGGACAACATTATTCCACACATTAGAGAGTGCAAAACATCCAAGGAGACATGTGACACTCTCAAAAATTTGTATGAGACGAAGACTACAAACAGAATATTGTATTTAAAGAGTAAGCTTCTTTCAATTAAGATGGAAGAAAATGAAAGTTTTAGTGATTTTATTTCTATAATTAAAGATCTAAAGGATGAATTAGGTGACATTGGTGAATCAATATCTAGTACAGACTTGGTTACTATGACATTAAATGGAATGCTTGAAGAATATCAAATGTTTATCACTGGTCTTTTAGCTAGAGAGAAGGCTCCTACTGTTGATGAGTTGGCAGGTGTACTTATGCACGAAGAAGAGCGAAGAAGAAGCCTTAAACAGAAATCTCCCAATTCAGATTTGGCATTAGTGGCCAAAGGGAAGCAATCCTTCAAAGGCAAATAGTGGGAGAAAAATAAGCGCAAAAAGCCATAGGTAATATCATTTATAGGTACACCATTACCAAGGACAAATACCAAATCAAGTAGAGATGATGTGTGTTATTACTGTGGAAAACCTAGTCATTTTGCTAAGAATTGCATGAAAAGAAGGTCTCATCAATTTAAACAAAGAAGGCATTCACGGAATTATGTTGATAGAGATGAAGCAATTAGTCATGTCTTTAGCAATCTTAAATTGTTTGTGTCCAATGCTACTTTATCAACAGAAACTAATGATGATAATGCTTGGTTTATAGATTTTGGTGCATCAAACCATATGTCATGCAAAAGAGATTGGGTTGATACTTATCATGAGATTAATAATGGTGGACACGTCTATTTAGGAGATAATAGATCACATGAAATTAAAGGATATGGTGATATAAGTGTTATGATGCCTAATGGACAAGAAAAACAACTTTAAAATGTGGTGTATGTTCTAGGATTAAAGAAGAACTTAATTTCAGTCTCTACTATCACAGATCAACATTTAAAAGTTGAATTTGTGAAATCACAGTGTTTGGTAAAGGATGTGCATGACAACTACAGGGTTGTTGCAAAAGGAATGAGAGTTGGAGGCTTATACATGTTGGATGTAATGAAGAGTGGGCATCAAGCTTTGGAATCAACAGGCATGTCAACTATAGAGCTTTGGCTTCAAAGGTATGGACACTTAAATCATAATGACCTAATGTTACTACAAAAGAAACTGATGGTATAAGGCATTCCAATTATTAAGGATTAACACTTTGAATGTGAAGGTTGTGCACTAGGAAAACAACATAGGGAAGATTTTCCTATGCATGAAAATAGAAGAAAATGAGAAATACTTGAACTAGTGCATACTGATGTATGTGGTCCAATGTAAACGAAGTCACTTGGTGGAGCATATTACTTTCTTATATTTATTGATGATAGCACTAGATACACCTCGGTGTACTTTATAACAAACAGAAATGATGTGTTTGAATACTTTAAATAATTCAAGAGTATGGTTGAGAAGAAAACATGAAAGAGCATTGAAATTCTTCGATCAGATAAAGGTGGTGAGTACATTTTAGGAGCTTTTATCAAATATTGCAAACAAAATGGAATTATGCAACAATTTACAGTACCACATACACCTCAACAAAATGGAGTAGCTAAGAGAAAGAATAGAACATTAGTTGAATGTGCTTGTAGTATGTTAAAAAGTAAAGGACTTTCTAATAGTTTTTGGGCTGAAGCCATTAATACAACTATATATCTTAAAAATAGAAGCCCTACTAAGTATCTTGAGAAAAAAACACCATTTGAAGCATTTTATGGTTTTAAACCAAAAGTTAGTAATTTAAGGATATTTGGATGCAAGGCCTTTTCTCATATTCCTAAAGAGGATAGGAGAAACTTAGATGCCAAAGCCATGAATTGTATTTTTATTGGATATTTCACTGATCAAAAAACATATACAACGTATGATCCAAGTACTCACAAGGTCTTTGCTAGTAGAGATGTTATATTTCATGAGCATGTAGATAAACAAATAAAAGAAGATGAACATAATATATCACAATCCCCTTATGAAAGCTTTAAGGAAGAAGAATAAGTTGTGGAATCAACTAAAGTTCAAGAACTCATGGATATTCCAAAAGACACATCAAGGAATCAAAGTCCAAAAAGAAGTGATATAGGCACTCCATAGAGAAGAAAAGGAGAAGGCACTCCACAAAGTAATGAACCTCTAAGAAGGCCAACACTACAGATTCAAGCCCCCATGAGGTATAAAGATTATGCTTTAATGTCTCTAGTAATGACTGTTTTTTAGCCCTTAAATTATGAACAAGCCAAAAATCATAACGAATGGATGGAAGCTATGAAAGAATAATATGACTCTATAATGTAAAATGAAACTTGGGAATTAATAGAATTGCCTGGAAGTAAAGTCCTTATAGGATCAAAATGGTTGTACAAGACAAAATTTAATGCAGATGGTAGCATAGAGAAGTATAAGGCAAGATTGTTTGCAAAAGGTTATTCACAAAAAGAAGGTATAGATTATGAAGATACCTTTGCTCCAGTTGCAAAAATGAATACAATCAGAATAATGATAGCATTGGCAACTAAATATGATTGGAAGCTACATCAATTAGATGTAAAGTCATCTTTTCTAAATGGTGACTTAAAAGACGAGAGTTATCTTGTTCAACTAGAAGGATTCGTAAAGAAGGGTCAAGAACATTTTGTATGGAAGTTTAAAAAAGGCCTTAAATGGACTAAAACAGGCCCCTAGATATTGGTATGAGAAATCGACAAATTCTTCTTTCAGCAAAGATTTTTAAAAAAATTAAAAATGATACTAATTTGTAGGTCAAGACAGATATAAATGGGGATATAGTATTACTCTCTATATATGTTGATGATCTAATAATAACACAGAGTGATGATAAATTAATTATAGATATAAAAATAAAGTTATCACAGGAATTTGAGATGAAGGATCTTGGTGAGGTGCACTATTGTCTAGGTCTTGAAGTATGGAGAGATGATGGAAGAACCTTAATCACACAAAGTAAATATATGAATGAAGTAGTAAAGAGATTTCATATGAATGGATGTAAAGCAGTGAGTACTCCATTGGAACAAAAAATCAAATTAAGAAGTGATGATGGAAAAAAAGAGGTGAATGGAACATTGTGTTTAGTCAATTTAGTAAGTCCTAAATTGCTACATTAATTATCAATCCGGGAGTCGTAAACTCATGAAGTGTGGCACACTATATATGCAAGACAACCTCTTTCTTACTTTTTGTTGTTTTCAATTTTTATTTTATTTTGGGGTTTCTTTTATCTTTGTTTATTTCCTAATGTGAATGGAAATCCTATCCCTGAATTTTAAGAATACTCTAGAAGGCAAGTATGGATATAGATTTTAAGGCAATTATGTCTTCTATAATGATTTCCAGAACTTAACACTTCAGAGGGTCTTAAAACATACTAGTGATGAAATTAATACTTGAACAAGAATGAAAATGTGCTGCTATTCAAATCAAACAAATAATGAACTACTGATCATGAAACCATTATCTTTGCTGCTTATCTAAATACAGAAAGAAAATTGAGTTAAGCTACTACAATGAACAATAAAAAACGGCAAACTAATAAAAGTAAAATCAATTCACTTCATTCATAGTTCCATCGCTCGCCATGTAGTCTAAACTATGGCTTTAGGAGATAACGTCAATGATATGAGGAAATTGATATCTAACTGCAAAAATATAAAGTTAAATTAAATCACATCATTCATATTCTGATAGCTCCCCATGTAGTCTAAGCTATGGCTTTAGGAGATAACGTCAATGATATGACTAGTTTGATATCTAATTGCAGAAAAGTAAAGCCAAAATCAAATCACATCATTCATAGTGTGATAGCTTGCCATGTAGTCTAAGCTATGGCTTTAGGAGACAACGTCAATGATAGGAGCAGTTTGATATCTAATTGCAGAAAAATAAGGCTAAAATCAAATCACATCATTCATAGTCTGATAGCTTGCCATGTAGTCTAAGCTATGGCTTTAGAAGATAACGTCAATGATATGAGCAGTTTGATATCTAATTGCAAAAAAATAAAGCTAAAATCAAATCACATCATTCATAGTCTGATAGCTCGCCATGTAGTCTAAGCTATAGCTTTAGGAGATAACGTCAATCATATGAGTAGTTTGATATCTAAACTAACTAACAAAGTAAGTGAATAAGACTGAAATCAAAGCACAACTGGAATTAAAAAAAAAACTAAGAAAAGCAAAGTCAGCAGAGAGGCTAATCCCATGTCACTTGTTATTGCAAAAATTGTATGAAAATTCTCGGGCCTACTATATCCTGAAACACACACACTGATGAGTGTTAGCAACAATATACAAAGCTTGAAAAATCATGTACATGAATGAAATGTTAATACAATATCAAATGAAATATACATAGGTGGATAACTATGAAATATGTGTAATGGAAATAAGGAAACACTACATAAAAACTTTACAGCAATAAGGAAAACAAAACCTCAACGTGAAGGGGCCCTCTGGACAGCCTTGGTCAACATGCTATTAGTCTAGAATTATGCTCACATAGTCATATAGAAAAAGTGTCTTCTTTATATTTCAAAACCAGTTATAGCAGCAGGACCAGTTCATGGCACAGTACAAAGACTAACGGAAAAACAATAGCAAAAACTAAAAACTAATTCTATGCATATGCAAACGCATTATTTATAGGGAAAATTACATAATTGTTTTCTTATGAAACTACTTCAATAGGGGACATGTAAAAGGATAACGTCCATGAGTTTAGCATAATGGTTGCCGAGATTATTCAATCTATCAAAAGTGGTTGTTGGATTCACATCATGGGGTAGTCTACAGGTGTCAACACGACCCTAGGGATCTAGGAACAGCCACGAATCCTCCACGTGTTTGAAAATAGAGTCCGGTTACTATAGGACTCCTTCGCTAGACCACCATTGACGATGGCTTTCCTTAATGAATCCGGCTAAACCACTAGGACCTGATCCATGTCCAGGTCATTCTTAACTTTCCCATGTGCCTTGTTTTGTCTGATGACACCAGCAACCTAGAGTTTAACAAAAACAACTGTAGAAACTTGAATCAGCTGCGGAAAGTGGCTGCATTTTGTAGCTCATGAGCAAAATCTAAGTCAAACAGTAAACACAAAAACATAGTTAGAAAACCATTTCAATGCTCTTTTATAATGAATATGCAATTATTTTTGATGGCTTATGAGGTCGAGGTGAGGGGAAAAAATCTAGGAAAGTGTGTATGAGATGTGTAGTTTCAGGGCTCAACACATTGTATTGACAATTAGTGGGAAGTCTGAATTATCTCACTACCACTAGACTAGATATTTCTTATGCAGTAAGCATACTTAGTCAATTCATGGCTAACCATTATGAAAGCCATTGGATAGTTGCAAAATGTGTCCTTTGATATTTTAAGGGAACTATCAATTTTGGTATTGAATATACTAATGCTCATAATTTTGAATTGATAGGTCATTCTGATTCTGATTGGGATGGAAATCCAGATGACAGGAAATCCACCCTCGATACGTCTTCAATATAGGATCAGGAGCTATATCATGGAGCAGTAAGAAACAGGAAACAACTTCCTTGTCATCAACTGAAGAAGAATATAAAGCATTATGTAGTGGTACCTGCAAAGCCATATGGCTCAGAAGAATACTTGAAGATGTTGGGGAAGGTCAAAAAGAACCTACAGTGATGAGATGTGATAATCAAAGAACCATCAAATTGGGGAACAATCCTGTATGTCATGCAAGGTCAAAACATATAGACACACAATATCATTTTGTAAGAGAAAAGGTCCAATCAAAAGAAATTTCTTTAATATACTGTAATAAAAATGAGAATGTAGCTGACATATTCACTAGGTCTCTTGGGAAGGAAAAATTTGAGTTTTGTAGAAGTAAGTTATGTGTTGTAGAAAATCAAAATTGTATTGTAAGCCTAGCTGAGACTTAGACTAATAGGCATGTCAATTAAGAGTATGTTTAAGTGTCTTATGTATTGTGCTATAATATATTTGTCATATGGTTGGAATTAAGGGGGAGTTTTGGAAAACATTAGTAATTCCAACCACCAACATTAAATGCAGCATCTAGCTTCTTCTGGAGAATTCAACGGAAGTCTCGAGAGCTAGATAGCTTCCTGAAGAAGCCACCGACTCCAGAAACTTCTTCTCTGTATATAAAAGCTCCCTCTAGTAATCAAATGAGCAATTGATCTATGTTTTGTGTTCAACATTCTATTGCGCTTGATGATACCAATGAATTTCTTCCTCAGAATGCTAGCCATCTTGTGAGTTGTCCATTGGATAAAGGGAAGCTGGACACTAGAGGCTATCTTACCTTCTTTCTTAGTTCTAGGTCCCTCAATAGCTTTTAAAAAGGCTTGGAAACCTTTATTCTTGAAGACATATAAGAAATGGGTCTTCTCATCCACGAGATGTTCTTCATAGGAAACCCTTAGAGCCCTAGTAGCTAGAGTTTTATGGGATGGAAAATGATGAGATTTAGCATGAACTTAGTTCTCCCTATGCATATTCTTATGAAATGCCTCGTGGGAGAAAGAACCATCATCTTTTTTAGAGATAAGAACATCAAGGAAGGGTAAGCTATCATTAACCTCACATTCCATGGTAAATTTAATGGAATGAGGTTGACTATTAAGATGATAAAAAAAAGGAAGCCAATTTCTTATGGCCATGGGGCTATAAGTTCAAAGTATCATTTACAAACCTTTTCCAATTTTTTGGTTTAAAAGAAGAAGAAGTTAAATCTTTTGATTCATCCATAAAAAGGTTAGCAACTATAAGAGAGAGGGGAGAACCCATTGCAACCCAGCAAGTTTTTTCATAGAATTCGCCTTCGAATGTGATTCATTGTTAATAGAATGTGATTGAATCCACATAGTTAAAATTTTTAATAGTACTATAGAAAATGTTTACTTACCTATGGTTGATTAGGGAATAAAATTCCTAGCTAAAATTATCTGATTCAAACATTAAAATTAACATCCCTATAAGAATGGATAATACGGTGTAATTCACTTCAAAAATTTATTAGTGGTCTATCAAATATTTATATATTTCAATAGCATCCATTATTCTTTCAAAAATATAGTAAAACGCCAACATGGTAAAAGCAAATACAAAATAAAATTATCTTTAATAAGATAGTTATATTAAATAGAGAGTTGATCTTAATTAAATTTATTGATATTTTATATTTATTTTCAATTTATTTTAACTTAATTTCACTTAACTCTCAATAGCAAGGAGGAAAAAGAGATAAAATAGGATTCATTTAGTTAGATTATAATTCAAAGATCCATTTATGGAATGAGGGATGATAGTCCATCGTGTAAACTTTGAATTTATTATTTGAGTCAAAATTGAAGGGGAAGATTATGCATGTCATGGAAGAACTATGGAGATAGGTTTTGAGAATAAACTATTTTCTACCAACTTCTAGAAGGAAATGTATGGAATAATCCATTTAGAACACTAAAGAATCTCTTATTAGTCCCTGCCATCTCGCAATGGACAGGGACTATAGCAATCGAAAAGATGGAATTTAACATTAATTTTAGGTGCTTACCATTACAAATGACAAGCGACTATTATGAATAACCAAAATTTTAAAGAAAAATTAGTTTGATAGTCTTATTTAGCCTCTTCCCAAGGTGGGAGGGGCTAAAACATAGGTTATATTATTTTTCCCATCGGCATTTGGAATTTTTGCATAACAGAGTAAACTAATGCTAGCATTAGTTTAAAACATTAAGTGTTATACTGAATTAAATTAAACCTATAACAACTGAATTGAACTAACCCTAAGCTCATAAGCTTCACGGAGATGTCGGCAAGGTCAGAGACTTGGCATGTCCAACTGTGAAGGCTTCTGTCTAGTGTGCCTATCACCTGCCACCTACCACCGCTTCAATCTAGGTGCCATTCCATAAACTGGAACAGTTGTCCCTTTCGCCAGATTGCATAAGAGAGTTTTCCATAAGCCAAAGTCCTTGAGTCTTTGGAGTCCCTCAGTCTTCTGCATCATAATGGAGTCTGATCCGTGAGTCTTTTAAATGATAATGAAGATGAGCTATGATGAGCCAGTTCTTTTGGGTTAGTTCTTCTGCATCATAATGAAGATAAGCTATGTTGAGCCAGTATGCGGCTTGAAACTTGAAATAGTAGAGAAACAAGTAAGAAATAATTTTTCATTCTTTGTTGTCGTTCACTTGTTAGCCACTACCATTTTAGTTGGATCAACTCCCCCTTTCTGCAGGTGTTGGGTAGTTTACTCACTTAGCGCTGTCCTCAACTTTGCTTGTTACTAGCGAGGTTGAGCCACCATAGTTTCTTCTTTTTTCTTCGATAGACTAAATAGAGTTTACTGAGTAGAATTGTTATAAATAGAATCTTAAATAAATACAACTATTGTATATTCATTAACAAAATATTGAAGTGTAGGGATTCCTAAACCCACTTTCTAGAAAGCTTTAGAAACAAAAAAACTCACCTTTGTGCAGGCTGTGGAGGCTGGCTAGATTGATGGCTTGAAGAACAAGGTCCTTGCTCCTTCCACCATGAATTATCAATACGTTCACCTGAAACCTTCTCCACTTATCCTCACTTCAAGGCAATATTCCACTATTCTTCGCTTTAAGTGGGTGTCTTCGCTTCTGGTGGTAAATCATCTCATTTTTCCATTGTTGTCAAAACTACAACAGTTTAACCATGTCGTGCAAAGACAAGAAATGAATTCCATGCAAAGATAAGCAATGAGAGAGCGATGTAACATTCAACTTCCAGTAATGCTATACAGGAAAAAGTTGAGGCCCGCTGTAGAGCAACTTGCAATGGCGGTTTGTTTTTGGCTAACACTTATCTTTCTATTTTGTATTCCAGGTTGCTGGTAGTTGGCTTTGTTCTTAGTGGGTGCTTATCACAAAAGGAAGTGGTCCCAACCAATCACTCGATTTTTCCAGTCCCCTCAGGAGTTATGGTATTCCTGCAAGGAACAAACACTCTCGTCTTGCCATTTAGACTATGTTTATAATTCTTACGTTTCTAAATGATAAATTTTACCATATGGCAAGTAATCCTAATAATGTGGTCGCTCAAATGGCATACCTGGAGTTGGAGTTTGTTAATGTGGTTTCCTTGAAACCTTTTCCTTCCATACCTTCGTTGGTTCGAGTATTGCCTGGTTTTCCATCAAATGCCTCATTATTCCTGCAAGGAACAAACACTCTCGTCTTGCCATTTAGACTATGTTTATAATTCTTACGTTTCTAAATGATAAATTTTACCATATGGCAAGTAATCCTAATAATGTGGTCACTCAAATGGCATACCTGGAGTTGGAGTTTGTTAATGTGGTTTCCTTGAAACCTTTTCCTTCCATACCTTCGTTGGTTCGAGTATTGCCTGGTTTGCCATCAAATGCGTGAGGCAGATGCGGAAGAGTGCACCCCCTATGAGAAATTGAAAGGCTGTGTAAAAGTAAAGGAACACTGTAGGGTAAACTAAAGGTCTTGTGTCGCCTCCTATGAAGCCCCTCACATGCCCTTACTCAACACTAACATAAATGAAACAGATTCAACCTCATGTTCGTTCATGTTAAATATCTCACACACTAGTAATCAATTTTTTTTTTGCTTGTAAATCCATCACAAATGAAGATGACAATGTGCATACCTTTTTCTGTATATAAGCCTGTACTTACCTGTGACATGTAAGCATTCCAATCCATCTTATTATTTGTTAAAAAATGAACGTGTGGGTTAAACTTAGATGGAACTCAAAATACATGGAAAAAAAAGTTAGCAAATAAGACAATGAAAGAGGTGGGAAGTTGGGGAGGAGGAGTGAAATTAACATGGAACATACACAATAATTGCACAAGTCAATAGAGTGCCTGCGACTCTAGTGCCTTGAGTATTTCCTGGTTCGCCGTCAGATGCGCGAAGCTGATGAAGGGTGTCCCCTGGTTCAAACAAAGATAGGCCGACACGAGCTCCCATCCAGAGTGGCTCTGGTCCTTCTACTCACTGTCACCAGGTAAAAAGTGCCTCGATTCCTCATTTTTCTGGAATCTCACGACTTTTTCCTTCACAAATTTCCCCTCCTCAAGTTGTGCATGCGTTCCCTTGAAGTTGGTCGATACAAAACCACAAGGCCCGAACTAAATTCCTCAGAATATTCATTTCCATAAACAAATGCCTTCTTAGGGTTCACCATGAATTCATTCCCATAAACAAATGCCTTCTGAGGGTTCACTATGAATTCATTCCCACGTCTACTGACCTGCATTATGAAAGCATACAGAAACAAAGACCAAGAACGTTTCTTCCAACTGTAAGGGAGGTTTCAAAAGCATATGCCGCTCCCATCTGGTTTTATTTTGACATTGCTGCAGCTGATGACACCTTCGGGCCGCGTGCTGAGCCTCCATGGGGGTGGCTGGTGCAGTAGAGAACACCTTCGTTGCGGGTACTGAGGCTTCAAGGGTGTGGCTTTGGACAAGCATGTATCAATGTGTTTAGGGTCACCTTCCACACGTCTTCCTTCTCATTTTCGAAGTTCAGGAAGTGGGAGGCCATTCCCTGAAGTACAAGCTGAGCAAGAGCAAGACAACATCTGTCAAAATGCATGTAAGCGAATTTGTTATTATAAATAATTGAAACTTACATTTATATTATATATTAAATTGTTTATAAAATTTTGTTTTCCCCTTTTTCATATATTTTCATTGTTTGAGCATTCTAATGCTACTCGTTGTCTCCTTTCTCATAACAGGTTTAGGCACGATTTCTTCCCTTCTAAAAGGCCTCTTCCTCCTTTACTAAATCGGGTGTGGTTTCATCGTGTGGTTTCATCAATTTTCTCCACAGAATCCCTAAAGTTCTCTTAATTTTTTCAAGGGTTGGGTTTTTATAGTGTTATCTACAGTTAATATCAGCGAAGGGCCTTTAGATCTGAAGGTATTACGGGGTAGCAATCTCTAATATACAATTTTGTCGTGAGGGTCACTGTGGTGCTTGCGGAGTATTCAAAGGCAATTTTACAAGTATTGTTCCTCATTGCATGCAGAAGCTTCCCGCGAGCAACAAGAAGTTCACATACAATTGCAATAATCTTACCTTCAACTACCTTGTTCAAGATGGCTTATAAATTGTCTGGTTGGATGGTAGACCTCGAAAATCATTAAAATTGTCTCGTTGGATCGTAGACCTTTCCACCTTAAAATCTCTATTATTTGTTATAAAAATTTGATCTACTCAATTTTTCTTTGTGATTGTCCCATCAAGTTACAACCTTAGTTTTTGAAACATATAAAAAATTCAATTAAAAATCTACCATAGTTTTTTCATTCCACCTATATATAATATTTTCCAACTTAACTCTATGGATTATTATTTTATCAATATTATTATCTATCTAGTTATTTATAATTGGTAAAACATTTTATTTTATAAATTTAGTCCCATCTAAATCTAAATGATTTCTACATTTTTTTCTTTACCATAGGTTTTCTAGTAGTAAAAAAAAGAAATATTAACCCTATATAAAATATCAATTAAAAATAACACAATTATCTTACAAATTTATTTATTTGATTTTATATTTATCTATTTATACTAACACAAATAGATCAAAACTATTTTCTAAACACTTTTTGTTTTTTTAATTTGTTTTCATAATTAAAATAATAAACATTACAAATCATAAATTTAAATTATTTAATATATAAAGTTCAAGTTTTAGTGAATCTATTTATATATGGAGAAAATATATTCAAATAATAAAAGATAGCAATTCCTATTTTAAAAAAATTACATAATTATTTAATATATTAATTAAAATATAAAATACTCCATTAAAGAAATCTGAGGAATCAAAGTCTCCACATAGACACTCTGCTAATCACAGGTCCAGAAAGGTTTCATACATTCTCCAAACATCATCATTTTTCCCAGTCTCAACGATTCAAAATTCAATTATGAAGGAAAAACGACGCTGTTATCCACTCAATATGGACGATGCGAGGTTAGCTATAGATACAAAGGCATGTTTATCATATTTTTAACTATTTTGTTTTTTTTGGGTGTCCTAAGGGAACCTTCGTGACAGGGGAATATATGTCAAATATTAAAAAAATGAAGTATTTTGTCTGTTCGTTTCAGTTTCATTTTCAATTGAAACGTACTTGAAAAGTCAAGTGAACCGAACCAACCCCGTTATGAGAAGATCAACAGACATTTAGAAAATTAAACTATATTTATATGTGTTCTTCATTAATAATATGCATCTCACTCCTTATTTTCTGTCTTTCCACAGGGTTTAGCATTAAAGCCATATTAAATAACCCTGTTACTATCCGTAAAGCTTCGAAGCTGAGCAACTTTCATTTGGTTATCTTCGTTGTTTTTTTGTTGTGCTGAACTGCTGAATAATTGGAAGGCTTGTGCCCACGAATCCAAAGAAGATAACGGAAATGGCTTGTTTATCTTCATTACTTTTTTTGTTGTGCTGAATTTCTGAATCGAAAGAAGACAACGGAAATAGTCGTCGAAGATCGGAAGGATATGGATGTGCAAATGTCAGTTAAATATCCGGTGGAAATTGATATCGAAATGATACCCGATATGTATAGGGACATCATCAGCTATGAATTTGCTTACGACCCAGTGCGGTTACCGCCCGAACAAGATCCCACCCAGCTTCTCTATGACAGAAAAACTCTGCAGACCATTTGGGAAACTGCACACCATGCCAAAAACCATTTACTGGACAATGGTTTGACATTAAAAGCGCCATTCCGCAGAGAGAATTGAGAGAAGAAATGAAGCATTTCACTGAACTTCATAGATTTCCTGCAGATACTGTAATTTCTGACTATTCAAGAATCCTGGGCGAGGAAGACATGAAGCGACATTTACAGGAGTTAAATATGTATGTTGAAGCCACATCGATCACAGAGAACCAATGGGTGAAAGTATGGAAGAAAGTGAATATAATACGCTTGCTTTGCGAGTATCATTTTCAGAACATAAAATCAGTCATATCTCTGGGAGGCGTCGAATATTTTTGTAATATATCTACCAAAACAGTAAAAGAAAACAATGCGAAAGAAGTTGCTGAAGATGTGGGTAAGGAAATAGTGAGGACATTTGATGTTATAATAAATGGACTGAGATCACATGGAGAAAATACCAACGCAATTGTTGGTAACATACAAGAAAAAATTCCAATTAGAGCATTGATATTGGCTGTATTACGTATTAGAAGGAGTAGTGAGGGATATATCAAAATCCAATCCCTTCTTCTGCGAGTATTTTCTACAATTATTCATGAGATTGCCGGGGATACTAACGTTGTTCTTGAAGATGGAAAAACCCTAAAGCCCGTTCTGGCAATATATCCGTTTGTCGTCAATATATTATGTGGACGGAAGGCAGAGGATATCGGCAGTGAAGATTTGAACCACGGGATTGCTATTCTCACAACAGCAAGGTTGTCACTATCAAATTTCGATCCAGAATACGTGAGAGCACTGGTTAATGCTGTCACTATCTCCATCTCTAGAGCATGTGACAGATCAACGGAGATTAGTGGCTTGCAGGAGAGACAACGTATTGAAAATCAAATTCAGGCGCGGCATAATTCTGAGGCCCTTGAGAAGGGTGTTAGGCTTATTAGAGATATAGCCTTGGAAAAAGGCGGCCCATTAGCTGCTTCTATTCTGAGAGAAGGTATTGATATAGTAAAGGACCTGGTTCATATGTTTGGCCGTTTTATTGCCGCCCAGGATGACGATCAGGAGAATCGAACGTCTCTCGCCTTAATTTGTGAAAGAAATTGCGAAATGGTTAATTGTGTTCATTACAGAATCGCACAAGATGGATTGCTAATCAATGAAGCCATAGGCAGGGAACAAGGTATAACTTTGGATGTAGAAGTTCTCCGCAAATTCATTACTCATCGATCAACTTGAATATAATCTAAAATTTCATGAAGTGGAAATGACGTTGTTCGATTTTTTTTTATAGAAATTGTGTTTATTGTTTTGCTGTGTTTCAAAATTTTTATTCCAATTCAGAAAATGACAATCGAATAATTAGGTCTGAATCATTTTTGAATTCTTGTGATAAAAAATTGTAAGCAAACATGTTATTTCATCAAATAATTAGGTCTGAGTCATTTTGGAATTCTTGTTCTAAAAAATTGCAAGCAAACATGTAATTTCATATACTCATAGGGTGCAGGATTTATTTGTGCACTATACACAGAGTCGTAGGATTACATTGCTTGGTTAAAATTCCAATTTCCTGAGGCCGGTGTAGTATAATTGAATTTTGCAATTGAATATAAAAAGTAGTGATTCATCAACATTTTATACATCATACTGGAGGTTTTCATTCTTTGGTATATAACACATTGATGTTTTGATTTACATTTATATTTTCTTGCGTATGATCCACTTGTATAGGATTTACATACTGCATACAATGATATAGTAGTTCAACTCTTTGTGCTTATGTGAAACTTTTAGTATCTTCTGCCGTTCTCAACTAGTATTCCTGGGAAGTTTTTAACAAGTGGTATTATTACTATTTCATTGAGGGGAGACAATCCTTCATCATGCACACCCTTTGCTTATTTTGAATTTTGAAGTTCAATAAGAATAATAATTAACCTGGGGATGTTACATTTGGGTGATTAAAGATAAGAAAGGTGTTTGAACAAGGGGTTTGATATCTAGCAGTTACTCATCTATTAAGGTTCTGTACATTTTAGAATTTTTGTTTTGTTTTTTTTTTCATTTATCAGGGTTGAAAATAATGTTATAAAGATATTGAAAATAATGTTATAAAGATATACAATATCATTTAGCTAAATCAAATCCCAAATTTAATTTTTTAAACTCTAATATTTTAAATTGAGATGGCTCATTCTATAATATGAATAAGTAATATGTTATCTAAATTCTAAATTATCCCATGGTTATTAATGAAGTACAATCTTTTATATATGGTGGTCCATTTGCTTTTTTCAAAATACTTAGGTTCTTTAATACTAGTTTCTCTAGCCTTCTATGTAGCATCAGATAGAACAATTTGTTAGTTCTTTCTTTATATGTAACCAAAACACACCTCCTACCAATCATAATCAATGATTATATAGGCCTTATAAGATTTTTCACTACCATCCATGGTAATCAATACCAATATTAGATTTCCTCAATGTATTAAGGATGTCTTTCATTCTAATGTTTCCTCGTTTCAAAGTAGTTTCCATCACCATGCCTTTATATATTATTAGCTATTTATATAAAAGTCCCATATGTGGCTTAGTTTTCAACCATTTAATAACCCTAATCCTCACTCAAACTCCACCTCAAATTCACTAACCTTTACTACCATAGCTCAAACCAATGGTGTCATTTCCATTAGAGGAGAACATACTGTGTTGCAAGTTTGTATCTATTGAAAAGAAAATTACCCTCTAAATTATTTTTTATGGATAAATCTTACTCTAATTGTAAATAACTACCCAAAATTTCCTTACCAAAATCTAGCACAACTAACCCATATTTGAAACTAGGTAGCAATTATAATCATTGATAATGAGACTTAATAAAACCTTATATCCCATGACTTTATGTAGTGCCTATGGCTTCCATAAATCTAAATCCCTCCCCTTATCATCTTGATTGTGTAAAAAGGCATGCTTCTCATTTAAGATGTAAATTGTGATGTCTATAAACAATGACAAAGCCTATAAATTAATGTGTACAAAAGCAGGGTCCTCATTTAACATGTAAATTGTAATTTTTGTACTCTCTTAAACTATGATAAAGCCTATAAATTAATTATTTTAATTGTTCCTATTTCTCTTGGCCCTCATCCTAATCCTCTATCAAGAATTGTATCTTACCCTAGAGATACTCACTTGGTTTTCAAGACTTCCTACATCATGTACATATCATATATACTAAATGTACATATTGTAGATTCCATATATAATAGAGTCTCATGTCCATTGCAAGAGGACATCTCTTTAACCCCTTTAGTGTAAACTAGGTTTTTATGTTTTCTAGTTTCTTTCATTGAGTTATCTTGTATAACCTATATTATATTTTATTTTTACTTACATTAATTAATTATTGAAATTCACTTAGGTATTGATATTTGCAATCTTTATTTGGTATCCAAATATCTTTTGGATTAGTTAAAGAGTTAAATCATACTCAATAAGATCTTGCTCAAAATCACATAGAGAATTATTGGTCAACTTTTTCTATCCTCAATCTAGCTAAAAGATATCTCTCAGATGCAACATCATTATTCATTGAAAAAAATAATTAATAACAAAGAGATTTGAGAGATAAAAATTGATTGGGTCAATAGTTACTTTTTAATTTTAAAATTAATTAAATAATTATTATTTTTCTATATATAAATAAAATACATTACTTTTATTAGTTTGAAATTAAACTTAGCAATTATTATTAATAAAAATATATTATTAATATCTCAATATTAGTAATAATATCACAATTTGTTCAAATGTGTTAGGAACATTTTTAATACTATAAAATTAATCTTAAGAAAATAGGAAATTATTACAAATTATTATTAAATAATAATAATAATAATATATATAATATCTTAATAATTAAGAATACTATCACTATTTACTTTAAATATCATATGAATGAACTAAAAACTTTCTATTGTTCTATTAATGAGAGTATATACAAAAAATATAAGTATAAAATAAATAAATAAAAAATCATTAATATAATAAAATAAAATAAAAACCAAACAATTAAAAGCCAAAGAATATGACACCACTCAATACATGGGTAGGAATACTGGGTTAAGAAAAAAGAGAAGGGACCAACAAAATGATTCACTTCCATCCATCATATTCCTCTTTTCAATTTCAATGGCTGCTCTTAATTTCTAGTGATGGAAATGGTCAACCCACGCAAGGGCCTTAGAATCCTCTAAGAAAATGTTGTCCTTCCTTAATTCAGCATGGTCTCCTAGAGGAGAGGAGCTCATCCTATAGTGCCTAAGATCCCTTGTGTGCTCCTGAATACTTTGTGAAATGGAATGCCTTGTCTTGCCAATATAAGAGATTCCACAAGAAAAAGTAATTAAATAAACACATTTCATGCATTTTAGATCAATAGGGTCTTTGACAAATCTTAAGGAGGTAACAATGGTTTTTAAGGGTCTAAACGTGGAGTCAATTGTTGGAAAACATTAGTAATTCCAACCACCAACATTAAATGAAGCTTCTAGCTTCTTCTCGAGAATTCAACAAAAGTCTCGAGAGCTAGATAGCTTCGTGAATAAGCCATCGACTCCATAAACTTCTTCTCTGTATATGAAAACTCACTCTTGCAATCAAATGAGCAAGTGATCTGTGTTTTGTGTTCATAATTTTGTTGTGCTTGCTGAAGAGCGCAGGTGAACTGTGCCTAGTGGTTGAAGTTGTGGAAGTGTAGTTAGACTTCCAGAAGTATTTGGTGTGTGTGAAGAACTAAAGAGTGCAACCGAGTGTTTTGTTTGTGGCTGCTGGAAAATCTATGGTGCACTGAGGGTAGTGCAATGACCATATAGGTGTTGCGCACTAGGAGAAGGGTTGTGTGCTCTGGAGAAGGAATAACGGTGCCTCTGGATAGACATTATTGTTTAGTGTGTGATTGAGGCATTATAGCCACTTTGAGGAGGTCAAGACGGTCTTCTAGCCACTTTGAGGAGGTCAAGACGGTCGTGGAAGGTAAAATCGTTCAAGCGCTATTTTTTCTACACTAGTGGGGTAAGCCTCCACATAGAAGTTGAGCTACGTGGAGGTGATTCTTTGTAGAAAATGTTGTAGGTCGCTGCCACTTTTGGCTCGGCCTGTTGAGCCCTACAAAAGTGGAGCCCCTCTCAACACTAGAGAAGCGGCAAACTTGAAGCTGTGAGGAGAAGCGACAAGCTTGAAGGTGAGCGTTATGCTAGAAAATGTTGTTAAAAAGTATTGTGTGCTTGAATGTTATAGAAGCCAAGATCATTACGTGTCAAAATGTTTTTGTTGTGTTGTGTTATAGTGTCATTTTAACAGGAATTAAAAAAAAGAAAAGGAGAGTTGATTTAAATAAAGGAAAGAATTTAATTAAAAAAAAGGAGGCAACCACATTATCCAATAAAATTTTATGAATTATGCTTGAGGGTTTATATTTGTGATTGGTACAGTGAAAATAAGTAATATGGCTAATGTATTGGCAGAATCTTATTTATCTGACTCTAACAAGTTAGAGGGTGAAAATTATGCAAATTGGAAGTTTAAGTTGCATACTTTTATGGAAGGTAACAATACATGGGCGATTGTGTCTCAAGCTAAAGTTAAGCCAATGTCCCCTCAAGCCACAAATGCTGCAATTCAAGATTGGGAGCGACGGGAAAACAAAGCAAAGGTGATTTTGCGGATGATGGTTAAGGACAATATTATTCCACACATTAGAGAGTGCAAAACATCCAAGGAGACATGTGACACTCTCAAAAATTTGTATGAGACGAAGACTACAAACCGAATATTGTATTTAAAGAGTAAGCTTCTTTCAATTAAGATGGAAGAAAATGAAAGTTTTAGTGATTTTATTTCTAGAATTAAAGATCTAAAGGATAAATTAGGTGACATTGGTGAATCAATATCTAGTACAGACTTGGTTACTATGACATTAAATGGAATGCTTGAAGAATATCAAATGTTTATCACTGGTCTTTTAGCTAGAGAGAAGGCTGCTACTTTTGATGAGTTGGTAGGTGTGCTTACGAAGGAAGAAGAGCGAAGAAGAAGCCTTAAACAGAAATCTCCCAATTCAGATTTGGCATTAATGGCCAAAGGGAAGCAGTCCTTCAAAGGCAAATAGTGGGAGAAAAATAAACGAAAAAAGCCATAGGTAAAATCATTTAAAGGTACACCATTACAAAGGAAAAATACGAAATCAAGTAGAGATGATGTGTGTTATTATTGTGGAAAACCTAGTCATTTTGCTAAGAATTGCATGAAAAGAAGGTCTGATCAATTTAAACAAAGAAGGCATTCACGAAATTATGTTGATAGAGATGAAGCAATTAGTCATGACTTTAGCAATCTTAAATTGTTTGTGTCCAATGCTACTTTATCAATAGAAACTAATGATGATAATGCTTGGTTTATAGATTCTCGTGCATCAAACCATATGTCATGCAAAAGAGATTGGGTTGATACTTATCATGAGATTAATAATGGTGGACACATCTATTTAGGAGATAATAGATCACATGAAATTAAAGGATATGGTGATATAAGTGTTATGATGCTTAATGGACAAGAAAAACAAATTTAAAATGTGGTGTATGTTCTAGGATTAAAGAAGAACTTAATTTCAGTCTCTACTATCACAGATCAACATTTAAAAGTTGAATTTGTGAAATCACAGTGTTTGGTAAAGGATGTGCAGGACAACTATAGGGTTGTTGCAAAAGGAATGAGATTTGGAGGCTTATACAAGTTGGATGTAATGAAGAATGGACATCAAGCTTTGGAATCAACAGGCATGTCAACTATAGAGCTTTGGCATCAAAGGTATGGACACTTAAATCATAATGACCTAATGTTACTACAAAAGAAACTAATGGTAGAAGGTATTCCAATTATTAAGGGTGAACACTTTGAATGTGAAGGTTGTGCACTAGCAAAACAACATAGGGAATAATTTCGTGTGCATGAAAATAGAAGAAAATGAGAAATACTTGAACTAGTGCATACTGATGTATGTGGTCCAATGTAAACTAAGTCACTTGGTGGAGCATATTACTTTCTTATATTTATTGACGATAGCACTAGATACACCTCGGTGTATTTTATAAGAAACAAAAATGACGTGTTTGAATACTTTAAAGAATTCAAGAGTATGGTTGACAAGAAAACATGAAAGAGCATTGAAATTCTTCGATCAGATAAAGGTGGTGAGTACATTTTAGGAGCTTTTATCAAATATTGGAAACAAAATGGAATTATGCAACAATTTACAGTATCACATACACCTCAACAAAATGGAGTAGCTAAGAGAAAGAATAGAACATTAGTTGAATGTGCTTGTAGTATGTTAAAAAGTAAAGGACTTTCTAATAGTTTTTGGGCTGAAGCCTTTAATACAGCTATATATCTTAAAAATACAAGCCCTACTAAGTATCTTGAGCACAAAACAACATTTGAAGCATTTTATGGTTTTAAACCAAAAGTTAGTCATTTAAGGATATTTGGATGCAAGGCCTTTGCTCATATTCCTAAAGAGGATAGGAGAAACTTAGATGCCAAAGCCATGAAATGTATTTTTATTGGATATTTCACTGATCAAAAAGCATATACAATGTATGATCCAAGTACTCACATGGCCTTTGCTAGTAGAGATGTTATATTTCATGAGCATGTAGATAAAAAAATAAAAGAAGATGAACATAATATATCACAATCCCCTTATGAAAGCTTTAAGGAAGAAGAAGAAGTTTTGGAATCAACTCAAGTTCAAGAACTCATGGATATTCCAAAAGGCACATCAAGGAATCAAAGTCCAGAAAGAAGTGATGTAGGCACTCCATAGAGAAGAAAAGGAGAAGGCACTCCACAAAGTAATGAACCTCTAAGAAGGTCAACACAACAGATTCAAGCCCCCATGAGGTATAAAGATTATGCTTTAATGTCTCAAGTAATGACTTCTTTTGAGCCCTTAAATTAAGAACAAGCCAAAAATCACAAAGAATGGATGGAAGCTATGAAAGAAGAATATGACTCTATAATGTAAAATGAAACTTGGGAATTAACAGAATTGCCTGAAAGTAAAGTCCTTATAGGATAAAAATGGTTGTACAAGACAAAATTTAATGCAGATGGTAGCATAAAGAAGTATAAGGCAAGATTGGTTGCAAAAGGTTATTCAAAAAAAGAAGGTATAGATTATGAAGATACCTTTGCTCCAGTTTCAAAAATGAATACAATTAGAATAATGATAGCATTGGCAACTAAATATGATTGGAAGCTACATCAATTAGATGTATAGTCATCTTTTTTAAATGGTGACTTAAAAGACGAGAGTTATCTTGTTCAACCAGAAGGATTTGTAAAGAAGGGTCAGGAACATTTTGTATGGAAGTTTAAAAAAGGTCTTAAATGGACTAAAACAAGCCCCTAGATATTGGTATGAGAAATCGACAAATTCTTCTTTCAGCAAAGATTTAAAAAAAAAAGTAAAAATGATACTAATTTGTATGTCAAGACAGATATGAATGGGGATATAGTATTACTCTCTATATATGTTGATGATCTAATAATAACACAGAGTGATGATAAATTAATTATAGATATAAAAATAAAGTTATCACGGGAATTTGAGATGAAGGATCTTGGTGAGGTGCACTATTGTCTAGGTCTTGAAGTATGGAGAGATGATGGAAGAACCTTAATCACACAAAGTAAATATACGAATGAAGTACTAAAGAGATTTCATATGAATGGATGTAAAGCAGTGAGTACTCCACTGGAACAAAAAATCAAATTAAGAAGTGATGATGGAACAAAAGAGGTGAATGGAACATTGTGTTTAGTCAATTTAGTAAGTCCTAAATTGCTACATTAATTATCAATCTGGGAGTCGTAAACTCATGAAGTGTGGCACACTATATGTGCAAGACAACCTCTTTCTTACTTTTTGTTGTTTTCGATTTTTATTTTATTTTGGGTTTTTTTCTTATCTTCGTTTATCTCCTAATGTGAATGGAAATCCTATCCCTGAGTTTTAAGAATACTCTAGAAGGCAAGTATGGATATAGATTTTAAGGCAATTATGTCTTCTATAATGATTTCCAGAACTTAACACTTCAGAGGGTATTAAAACATACTAGTGATGAAATTAATTCTTGAACAAGAATGAAAATGTGCTGCTATTCAAATCAAACAAATAATGAAATACTGATCATGAAACCATTATCTTTGCTGCTTATCTAAATACAGAAAGAAAATTGAGTTAAGCTACTACACTGAACAAATAAAAAACTGCAAACTAATAAAAGTAAAATCAATTCACTTCATTCATAGTTCTATCGCTCGCCTTGTAGTATAAACTATGGCTTTAGGAGATAACTTCAATGATATGAGGAAATTGATATCTAACTGCAAAAATATAAAGTTAAATTAAATCACATCATTCATAGTCTGATAGCTCCCCATGTAGTCTAAGCTATGGCTTTAGGAGATAACGTCAATGATATGAGTAGTTTGATATCTAATTGCAGAAAAGTAAAGCTAAAATCAAATCACATCATTCATAGTGTGATAGCTCGCCATGTAGTCTAAGCTATGGCTTTAGGAGATAACGTCAATGATAGGAGCAGTTTGATATCTAATTGCAGAAAAATAAGGCTAAAATCAAATGACATCATTCATAGTCTGATAGCTTGCCATGTAATCTAAGCTACGGATTTAGGAGATAACGTCAATGATATGAGCAGTTTGATATCTAATTGCAGAAAAATAAAGCTAAAATCAAATCACATCATTCATAGTCCGATAGCTCGCCATGTAGTCTAAGCTATAGCTTTAGGAGATAACGTCAATGATATGAGTAGTTTGATATCTAAACTAACTAACAAAGCAAGTGAATAAGAATGAAATCAAAGCACAACTCAAATTAAAAAAAAACCAAGAAAAGCAAAGTGAGCAGAGAGGCTAATCCCATGTCACTTGTTATTGCAAAAATTGTATGAAAATGCCCGGGCCTACTATATCCTTAAACACACATACTCATGAGTGTTAGCAACAATATACAAAGCTTGAAAAATCATGTACAAGAATGAAATGTTAATACAATATCAAATGAAATATAAACAGGTGGATAACTATGAAATATGTGGAATGGAAATAAGGAAACACTACATAAAAGCTTTACAGCAATAAGGAAAACAAAACCTCAACATGCAGGGGCCCTCTGGACGGCCTTGGTCAACATGCTATTAATCTAGAATTATGCTCACATAGTCATATAGAAACAGGGTCTTCTTTATATTTCAAAACTAGTTATAGCAGCAAGACCAGTTCATGGCACAGTACAAAGACTAATAGCAAAATGATAGCAAAAACTAAAAACTAATTCTATGCATATGCAAACACATTATTTATAGGGAAAATTACATAACTGTTTTCTTATGAAACTACTTCAACAGGGGACATGTAAAAGGATAGCGTCCATGAGTTTAGCATAATGGTTGCCGAGATTATTCAATCTATCAAAAGTGGTTGTTGGATTCACATCATGGCGTAGTCTACAGGTGTCAGCATGACCCTGGGGATCTAGGAATGGCCACGAATCCTCCATGTGTTTGAAAATAGAGTCCGGTTACTATAGGAATCCTTCGCTAGACCACCATTGACCATGGATTTCCTTAATGAATCCGGCTAAAGCACTAGGACCTGATCCATGTCGAGGTCATTCTTAACTTGCCCACGTGCCTTATATTGCCTTATGACACTTGCAACCTAGAGTTTAACAAAAACAACTGCGGAAAGTTGAATCAGCTGCAGAAAGTGGCTGCATTCTGTAGCTCATGAGCAAAATCTAAGTCAAACAGTAAACACAAAAACATAGTTAGAAAACCATTTCAATGCTCTTTTAGAATGAATATGCAATTATTTTTGATAGCTTATGAGGTCCAGGTGAGGGGAAAAAATCTAGGAAAGTGTGTACGAGATGTGTAGTTTCAGGGCTCAACACATTGTATCGACAATTAGTGGGAAGTATGAATTATCTCACTACCACTAGACCAGACATTGCTTATGCAGTAAGCATACTTAGTCAATTCATGGATAACCATTATGAAAGCCATTGGATAGTTGCAAAATGCGTCCTTTGATATTTAAAGGGAACTATCAATTTTGGTATTGAATATACTGATGCTCATAATGTTGAATTGATAGGTCATTCTGATTATAATTGGCCTGGAAATCCAGATGACAGGAAATCCACCACTGGATACGTCTTCAATATAAGATCAGGAGCAGTAAGAAACAGGAAACAACTTCCTTGTCATCAACTGAAGCAGAATATAAAGCATTATGTAGTGGTACCTGCAAATCTATATGGCTTAGAAGAATACTTGAAGATGTTGGTGAAGGTCAAAAAGAACCTACAGTGATCAGATGTGATAATCAAAGAACCATCAAACTGGGGAACAATCCTGTATGTCATGCAAGGTCAAAACATATAGACACACAATATAATTTTGTAAGAGAAAAGGTCCAATCAAAATAAATTTCTTTAATATACTGTAATACAGATGAGAATCTAGTGACATATTCACTAGGTCTCTTGGGAAGGAAAAATTTGAGTTTTGTAGAAGTAAGTTATGTGTTGTAGAAAATAAAAACTATATTGTAAGCCTAGCTGAGACTTAGACTAGTAGGCATGTCAATTAAGAGTATGTTTAAGTGTCTTATGTATTATGCTATAGTATATTTGTCATATTGATGGAATTAAGGGGGAGTTTTGGAAAACATTAGTAATTCCAACCAATTCCAACCACAAACATTAAATGCAGCATCTAGCTTCTTCTGGAGAATTCGGCGGAAGTCTCAAGAGTTAGATAGCTTCCTGAAGAAGCCACTCACTCCAGAAACTTCTTCTGTATATAAAAGCTCCCTCTGGTAATCAAATGAGTAAGTGATCTGTGTTTTGTCTTCAACATTCTGTTGCGCTTGCTGATACCAATGAATTTCTTCCTTAGAAGGCTAGCCATCTTGTTAGTTGTCCATTGGATAAAGGGAAGCTAGACACTAGAGGCTATCTTACCTTCTTTCTTAATTCTAGGTCCCTCAATAGCTTTTACAAAGGCTTGGAAACCTTTATTCTTGAATACATATAAGAAATGGGTCTTCTCATCCATGAGATGTTCTTCATAGAAAACCCTTAGAGCCCTAGTAGCTAGAGTTTTATGGGCTGGAAAATGATGAGATTTAGCATGAACTTAGTTCTCACTATGCATATTCTTATGAAATACCTAGTGGGAGAAGGAACCATCATCTTTTTTAGAGATAAGAACATCAAGGAAGGGTAAGCTATCATTAACCTCACATTCCATGGTAAATTTAATGGAATGAGATTGACTATTAAGATGATAAAAAAAAGGAAGCCAATTTCTTATGACCATGGGGCTATAAGTTCAAAGTATCATTTACAAACCTTTTCCAATTTTTTGGTTTAAAAGAAGAAGTTTCTTGATTCATCCATAAAAAGGTTAGCAACTATAAGAGAGAGGGGAGAACCCATTGCAACCCAACAAGTGTTTTTCATAGAATTCGCCTTTGAATGTGATTCATTGTTAATAGAATGTGATTGAATCCACATAGTTAAAATTTTTAATAGTACTATAGAAAATGTTTACTTACCTATGGTTGATTAGGGAATAAAAATCCTAGCTAAAATTATATGATTCAAACATTAAAATTAACATCCCTATAAGAATTGATAATACAGTATAATTCACTTCAAAAATTTATTAGTGGTCTACAAATATTTATATATTTCAATAGCATCCATTATTCTTTAAAAAATATAATAAAACTCCAACATGGTAAAAATAAATACAAAATAAAATTATCTTTAATAAGATAGTTATATTAAATAGAGAGTTGATCTTAATTAAATTTATTGATATTTTATATTTATTTTCAATTTTTTTTAACTTAATTTCACTTAACTCTCAATAGCAAAGAGGAAAAAGAGAGAAAATAGGATTCAGTTAGTTAGATTATAATTCAAAGATCCATTTATGGAATGAGGGATGCTAGTCCATCGTGTAAACTTTGAATTTATTATTTGACTCAAAATTGAAGGGGAAGATTATGCATGTCATGGAAGAACTATGGAGATAGGTTTTGAGAATAAACTATTTTCTACCAACTTCTAGAAGGAAATGTAAGGAATACTCCATTTAGAACACTAAAGAATCTCTTATTAGTCCCTGCCATCTCACAATGGCTAGGGACTATAGCAATCGAAAAGATGGAATTTAACATTAATTTCACGTGCTTACCATTACAAATGACAAGCGACTATTATGAATAACCAAACTTTTAAAGAAAAATTAGTTTGATAGTCTTTTAACCTCTTCCCAAGGTGGGAGGGTATTAAACATAGGTTATATTATTTTTCCCGTCGGCATTTTGAATTTTTGCATAGCAGAGTAAACTAATGCTAGCATTAGTTTAAAACATTAAGTGTTATACTGAATTAAATTAAACCTATAAAAACTAAATTGAATTAACCCTAAGCTCATAAGCTTCACGGAGAGGTCGGCAAGGTCAGAGACTTGGCATGTCCATCTGCGAAGGCTTCTGTCTAGTGCGCCTATCGCCTGCCACCTACCATCGCTTCAATGTAGGTGCCATTCCATAAACTGGAACAGTTGTCCCTTTTGCCAGATTGCATAAGAGAGTTTTCCATAAGCCAAAGTCCTTGAGTCTTTGGAGTCCCTGAGTCTTATGCATCATAATGGAGTCCGGTCCCTGAGTCTTTTAAATGATAATGAAGATGAGCTATGATGAGCGAGTTCTTCTGGGTCAGTTCTTCTGCATCATAATGAAGATAAGCTATGATGAGCCAGTATGCGGCTTGAAACTTGAAACAGTAGAGAAACAAGTAAGAAATAATTTTTCATTCTCTGTTGTCGTTCACTTGTTAGCCACTACCATTTTAGTTGGATCAACTCCCCCTTTCTACAGGTGTTGGGTAGTTTACTCACTTAGCGTTGTCCTCAGCTTTGCTTGTTACTCGCGAGGTTGAGCCACCATATTTTCTTATTTTTTCTTCGATAGACTAAATAGAGTTTACTCAGTAGAATTTTTATAAATAGAATCTTAAATAAATACAACTATTGTTTCTTCATTAACGAAATATCGAAGCGTAGGGATTCCTAAACCCACTTTCTAGAAAGCTTTAGAAACAAAAAAACTCACCTTTGTGCAAGTTGTGCAGGCTGGCTAGATTGATGGCTTGAAGAACATGGTCCTTGCTCCTTCCACCATGAATTATCAGTACTTTCACCTGAAACCTTCTCCACTTGTCCTCACTTCAAGGAATTATTCCAGTATTCTTCGCTTTAAGTGGTTGTCTTCGCTTTTGGTGCTAATTCATCTGATTTTTCCATTGTTGTCAAAACTACAACAGTTTAACCATGCCGTGCAAAGACAAGCAATGAATTACGTGCAAAGATAAGAAATGAGAGAGAAATGTAACATTCAACTTCCAGTGATGCTATATAGGAAAATGTTGAGGCCCGCTGTAGAGCAACTTGCAATGGCAGTTTGTTTTTGGCTAACACTTATCTTTCTGTTTTGTATTCCATGTTTCTGGTAGTTGGCTTTGTTCTTAGTGGGTGCTTATCACAAAAGGAAGTGGTCCCAACCAATCACTCGATTTTTCCAGTCCCCTCAGGAGTTATGGTATTCCTGTAAGGCACAAACACTCTCGTCTTACCATTTAGACTATGTTTATAATTCTTACGTTTCTAAATGATAAATTTTACCATATGGAAAGTAATCCTAATAATGTGGTTGCTCAAATGGCATACCTGGAGTTGGAGTTTGTTAATTTGGTTTCCTTGAAACCTTTTCCTTCCATACCTTCGTTGGTTCGAGTATTGCCTCGTTTTCCATCAAATGCGTGAGGCAGATGCGGAAGAGTGCACCCCTGTGAGAAATTGAAAGGCCATGTAAAAGTAAAGGAATCCTGTAGCGTAAACTAAAGGTCTTGTGTCACCTCCTATGAAGCCCCTCACATGCCCTTACTCAACACTAACATAAATGAAACATATTCAACCTCATGTTCGTTCATGTAAATATCTCACACATGAGTAATCAATTATTTGTTTACTTGTAAATCCATCACAAATTAAGATGAACAATGTGCATACCCTTTTCTGTATATAAGCCTATACTTACCTGTGACATGTAAGCATCCCAATCGATCTTAGTATCTGTTAAAAAATGAACGTCTCGGTTAAACTTAGATGGAAGTCGAAAGACATGGAAAAAAAAAAGGTAGCAGATAAGACAATTAAAGAGGTGGGAAGTTGGGGAGGAGGAGTGGAATTTACATGGAACATACACAATAATTGCACAAGTTAACAGACTATCTGCGAGTCCAGTGCCACGAGTATTTCCTGGTTCGCCGTCAGATGCGCGAAGCTAATGAAGGGTATCCCCTAGTTCAAACAAAGATAGGCCAACTCGAGCTCCCATCCAGGGTGGCTCTGGTCCTGCTACTCACTGTCACCAAGTGAAAAGTGCCTCGATTCCTCATTTTTCTGGAATCTCACGACTTTTTCCTTCAAAAATTTCCCCTCCTCAAGTTGTGCATGCGTTCCCTTGAAGTTGGTCGATACAAAACCACAAGGCCCGAACTAAATTCCTTAGAATATTCATTTCCATAAACAAATGCCTTCTTAGGGTTCACCATGAATTCATTCCCATAAACAAATGCCTTCTGAGGGTTCACTATGAATTCATTCCCACGTCTACTGACCTGCATTATGAAAGCATACAAAAACAAAGACCAAGAATGTTTCTTCCAATGGTAAGGAAGGTTTCAGAAGCATATGCCGCTCCCATCTAGTTTTATTTTAACATTGCTGCAGCTGATGACACCTTCGGGCCGCGTGCTGAGCCTCCATGGGGGTGGCTGGTGCAGTAGAAGACACCTTCATTGCAGGTACTGAGGCTTCAAATTTGTGGCTTTGGACAAGTGTCTATCAATGTGTTTAGGGTCACCTTCCATGCATATTCCTTCTCATTTTCGAAGTTCAGGAAGTGGGAGGCCATTCCTTGAAGTACAAGCTGAGCAGGAGCAAGACAACATCTGTCAAAACGCATGTAAGCGAAGTTGTTATTATAAATAATTGAAACTTACATTTATATTATATATTAAATTGTTTATAAAATTTTGTTTTCCCCTTTTTCATATATTTTCATTGTTTGAGCATTATAATGCTACTCCTTGCCTCCTTTCTCATAACAGGTTTACACACGATTTCTTCCCTTCTAAAATGCCTCTTCCTCCTTTACTAAATCGGGTGTGGATTCATCAATTTTCTCCACAAAATCCGTGAAGTTCTCTTAATTTTTTCGAGGGTTGGGTTTTAATAGTGTTATCTACAGTTAATGTCAACGAAGGGCCTTTAGATCTGAAGGTATTATGGGGTAGCAATCTCTAATATACAATTTTGTCATGAGGGTCACCGTGGTGCTTGCAGAGTACACAAAATTCAAAGGCAATTTTACAAGTATTGTAGCTTAGTGCCTACAGAAGCTTCCTGCCAACAACAAGAAGTTCACATACAATTGCAATAATCTTACCTTCAACTACCTTGTTCAAGATGGCTTATAAATTGTCTGGTTGGATCGTAGACCTGGAAAATCATTAAAATTGTAAACATCAAATAGGCTGGTTGGATCATAGACCTGAAAAATCACTCAAATTGTAAACATCAAATATTAATATATGCCATGTTTTGTAACTAGCGGGATGATTTTCATTTGGAGAAGACCTTGATGTTTTGTCGATGGTTCAATTGTCAAGGAAGCAACAGGATTCAAACCAGTGCCCTATTAAAGAATCGCTTCCCGAAGACAAGCCCTTCTCTGGCATGACCATTGCATTGTCAGGTCGAACGTCACATCCTCAGGTTGCACTTAAACCCCATCAATTTTTTCTGATATATTATGTGAAACATTTAAGTAACAATTCTTTCATATTATACGGTTTGGTTCCATCATTTTCTATTCAGTTTTGGGATTTATGTCACTGTTTTCAATTCAGTTTTAGTAATAATATAGATCTATGTCTAAGGTATGGTTTTACCTCTAGGGAAAAACGAATGAGGGAACTTTGCCCGCTACGAGAATACAACCACTGGTTTCAGCCTGAGTCTTTGCTGGGTTGACCCCTGGGTCTTTTTTCACTACTAGCATAGAACTTCTAAGCTCATTTTCACCAACAAGGTAATATTGGGCAAATATTTCAGTGATGATTTTTGGAACTGAGTTTTCACTCCTAGGGCATCATATTTTGCAAAATTCCTAACCTCATTTTCTAAGTTGGGTCAACTCTTTTTCAGATTTGCTTTTTAGAATTCTTTCATGATTTACATGCCAAGTATTTTATATGGTCTATATGTTTATGCTTTCTTTTTTACTGAGTCTTTGCTGGGTTGACCCCTGGATGTTTCTTGGGTCACAGATCATCTTTGACCCTTAGCCATTTGGATTAAGTACCGAGTGAGGTCTAGCAACTCTGTTCAACAGAATCTCTAAAGACTTTTCTATTGCGATAGACAGCTTTCCCCTACACTTGTGACACTTTCAAATCCAAGGCCTGCATTGCAAAATCCTTGTTGTCTCGTTGCAAAGTTATCTCATCTAATTAATCCATGGTTGATCCATATATTCGAGTTTTATTGGGTTTCACTTCAGTTTCAACTCTTTGCTCCGAGTTTCAACTTGTGTTACATAATCAGTGTGAATTTACTCTTGTATTCAATGTTTTCTTGATTCCCTGGTGACTTCTGCAATCAAGGTCAGTCATCGGACAAGCAAGAAAAGGGAAGGGACTTAAATCTTCTCAGAAAGCAACTATGGCAAGGTCGGCTAGGTTCTGCAGGATGAGCAATGGAATAGCTAGCATGCAGGAGTGGCATATTTTTTTCGTGACTTACCTACTCAATGCAGGTGCAGGTGCATTCTGAGGTTGAACTTAATGCAGGGACTTGCAACCTCGCAGCTTCCCTTGTTTAATATTTAGATCTATCTTAAAAGTACGCTGAAAAATAAAATAAAACAATCATCAATATTTGAGCACATAACATCATGGACAAGAGTCTAATATAATAAATCCATTATATACTTTCATTGGAGCCATGGATGAGGTCAAAAGAAATTTTCACCTGAAATCACGTGTACTAGAGGACTTAGGAGATAAGGGAATTCCACACTAGTACACCGTATAAAGGACATAAGATGTTAAATTCATTGAGGAGACTAATACAAAATAAAAAATCAAACCAAACTCATTGGGAACATTGGCCTAACTCCCATGTTTAAAATATGATAATAAGTTTGAACGGAATATGTCAATTTGAAGGTGAAGAAATTGTGTTGGTTAATGGTCCATATAAACCTTATCATATTAGATAAGTAAAATAATAGAGGGATATAGGGCTTTATAAAATATTTTTATGGAATAAAACATGAATAAACATGTCTCTATTTCCTTTTGGAATGTCTACCAACTCAAATAATATGAAAATAACATACTAACGAATTATTCATTAGTGTTCAACTTATAGTAGAATGGGTGAAAATGTGAATAAGATAGAGGAAATAGTATTCCATATTTTGATACGAAAGTGATTTCTTACTTATGTATGGTTATGGTTGCTAATATTTATCTCATAGTAGGAATGTGTATGTAAAAAAGAAATCCTCTAAGGATTATGACATTAATGTCAACGATAATGGTTAAGGATTATGACATTAATGTCAACAATAATGGTTAAGGACGTAGACAATCACTAGTTGTATCTTGTGAATTCACATTAAAATTAATCTTTCCAATAACATTAGATATGAATTGTGTTCACTAATGTCTATTAATTCATTTCCCATTAGGGGATGCTATTTGGAAGCTCATATATGGGATGGATGAATTAGAGAAGTAGAGGATAGGTAGAAGACACTGTATTATGTTCATCTGGAGTAATTAAATGGATTCTATAGATAATACCAATGAGGAGTTCATTTTGTACCTTGAAGAAAAAAAATATTCATACTTATGATAGGGACTTGCAGAGGTCACTAATAACTAAGTGGAAGTGCTCATAATGTTAGAAAGGTGAAAGTATTGTCTAAAAACTTACTTGTAATAAATTATCCATTATTGTGAATCCTCTATATATAGGCAAATTCATTTTGAATCAACGAAATAATCTCTCATCCAATGCTCATTAGAATTTAAATAAACTTAAGATTGTAACACACACAAAAAACATACGCCTTACCCATTGCTAAAGTTGTTGTAACTTCTTAAGGTATTGAATATAGGCATTCCTTATCAGACTGTACAATATATTTGATTACCTATTAGGTGTAAGTAATATTATGATCTATTTAGTAAGTTTAACGTAGGAAAAATACAATAATTAATATCATTAATTATTGTGTAATTGTAGAATATTATGCCAAATTTCTAAGGATAAATAATAAAATGATTTAAGTGAATTAGATATAATCTCAACCGTTTATCTCAAGTGAAGCTTAATCACTTAGCGGGAGGTGAAGTGTAAAGTCTCACCTTACCATCCATCAAGAATATAGAGAAGTAGAGGTCACATTAATCACTAATACTTTTTTTTTTCCTTTTTCTTTTTCTTTTTAACATTACTAACTTAGTTATCATGTAGTCTTTTTATTTCATCTATTTTAATACAAGAATAACACATAAGAAGTGAGGATAACTTTATCTTAAAATAAGTTCCAAAACACATTCCTTCTCAAGTTTAAAAGATCACAACATATGCTCTTTTTATACTTGTGCATGACCTCTAAGTAAGTCTGGAAATAAATTACACCTAATTCCATGTGCGAACATTAAGCTATATCAATGTATTTGATTTTATAGATTATGCTAAATAAGATTCTTTTATTGACTCTTGATATCATAGCCACAAAATTATCATGCTTCTATTACAAAAATCACGTATAGTTGTATCAGTATTAAGCTATCTATAGCAAGAAAATTGAGGGAAGAATATGCCTCTCTTCATTAGCAAATATAGTAAGTATGATATGTTTATGAAATGGAATCATAAAATATATTGACCCAACAACATTTCCAAATTCATCGGTTAAAAATTCTCAATCCTAATAATTAAGGTAATGCTTCAATCGTGAGAATCATATAATGAATGTTGTAGCAAGAGAAACTACTATTACCAATTGAGAAGCATATTATTCTTCAAAATGTGCCAAGTAAAACAATGGACCTACCAAAACTGGGAACAAATAGTTGTTTTCTACATTCACTAAAGCATAAAGTTACACCCGTGAATATATGTAGTTCACATGAACTTATTATTCTTATTTTCACAAGTAATTAAATCCTACAAAATTTGTCAGTGCAAAATTGTTTCGAATAATGTCCCTCTTTTTACGATACTTTATATGATAAAAGTAACACTATCCTACTAATCTATTTACAATTTAGAAACTTTACTAAAATTCATTTTCACATTTATATAAAAAACTTGCAGACATAGGAAGCTACACACATTCAATAATATATTCATAATTTTCTCTTATATAAAAGCTATAGCCAATGAGACATTTAATCTAAGAATTTATGTGCATAAAATCTATAGCCATTGAGGCCTTTTAACAAAAAGTTTGCAAGCATACAATATACAACAATTGAGGCATTTTTTCAAACACTTAGTGACCATCATATCTTAAGACAATTTTGACAACCATTAGAAACATGAATATAATATTTTTACTCAACTGACTTAACTCATAAAATTCATAAATTAACACTTCAAATATTGGCATATTAAAAAAGAAACCATATCATCTTAATCCTTCACCTAAAACTCAACAACAAGCAGACACAGTTGGCAACAATGATTTTCAAAATCGCCCAGATTTATGATATGGGTAATGAAAAGTCTTATTATGGAATAAAATGGGGGGTCACAAGCCCTAGGGCCACAAAAAACCCCTGATGTTGATCTAAAATACAACATAAATTCCTAGGGATACAATTTATTAAAAAAAATGAAATTCCTACTATCTCATTTATCACTTTTGTCAAACACCTAGTGTGGAAACTTCATCTAGAAATATACATGGAGAAATACAGCCCAAATTTATGCTAATATGGTATTTTCATAAACTCATGGAAACCTACTATGGCCAAAAAAATCCTTATAAATAGAACTTAAAAATTTTCACAACACACTCTTGTTTTTAATCCCCTCGATATACATTCTCAACTACAGCTACCATTCCTTATTGGTGAGCTCAGAATTAACTCTGTAAATATCTAATAAACATTTAGAAGTAGCAATTTCCACTAAATTTAATGTTATACAACTCTTTAAAACTAATAATAAACTAAAATTTTAAGAATTCTTATGAACACACCTTACACTGTATTTATACAACTTCAAAAAGATGGGAATATGCTTTAACTCCAATGAGAGTACACTCCATCTCCAATATCCTTACCAACTCATTGTGAACCAATTGGTTTTCCAGCCAAACATATCTAGGGAGAAATTCTCCCCCTCAAACACTCGAGTTGTAAGAGCTCACAAGAAGTACCAAAATGTCGTGGCACAGAGACATGCAAGGCAAGCTGAGGAAGGTAAGTTTCAATTCCTCTCAATACAACTTATGGATAAATCGACTACGTAGACCTAATTAGTAATTTAGTTTATTAATTTCAGATTCATTTCCACAACATTTGGCTACTCTCCAAGACTTTGCCTCTTGCGATCCTCTTCAAGTCTTTCCAACTCTTTGTATTAAAATTCACCTCCCTCTCCAAGTGAGAATACATGAGACACATATATAGGAGGAGAAATAATTCTTTGTCATAAGGTAGGATTAGTATGGATGCCTTTTATTCCATTTCTAGGAGTGTAACTCATGACGTTAAGGAGATGTATGCATGCCTTAGTTTTGGAGAGTGTAACATATGCATTAAAGAGAGTGTAAGATGAATCTTTTATGACATGTATTTAATGAGTGCAAGAGGAATATGCTATTCTTTAATGAGTGCATAAAAGAAAGTGTATTGTATTATTAGAAGAGAGAGAGAGAGAGTTACAAAGAGCCATGAGAATCATTAGACTCATCAAGGAGAGAGGTGTGAAGAGATTGAGGAGATGAAGGTGACTTATAATTCCATTTTATTAATAATATCATAGACTCCTAAAAGATAATAATAATAGTAATAATATTGAGGATTAAATTGAGATTAAACTATTAGGTTTGATTAATGATAAGTTAAGTGATTATACTTCAACAAAGCTTGAGCACCAATTTATACAAGGTGATTTACTATTTTTGGGAAGCCATGCTTGGGATGGTAGACATGAATTTCTATTTTTAGAAAGTAACTCTAGGATTGTTTGAAAAGAGAAATTATTAGGGAAATTCATCTTTGAGCTACCCATGAGTGGTATTTTTCATTCGAATAATAGGGCTTCCGTGCCCCTATTGCACGAATCTTCATGCCTTACTAGATTGAGGACATCGTGTACTGGTATACTCTAAAGATCCAAGATTCCATGTCTTCATACTTTTAAATATTTATGACTCTGCACCATCAATTTTTTATTATAGATCCAAGACTGCACATCTTTATATTTCACCGATTTAGGACTTCGCACCCTAATCCTTTTATTATAGATCCAAGACTCCACATCTTTATATTTCATAAGTTTAGGACTCTATGCCCTAATTTCCATGGCTTATCATCTAATCTACTTTTAAACTCCTCGCTTCACCTTAATGTACATATTGTGAGATCATACCCATCTGACGGTTCATTGGTAAGGTCTTCTTCTCAGACATGCACACATCACAATCTCATAGAGCATGTCAGGCCAGGGTAACTCCAGAATGAGCGAGAGAAACTGATATCTTATTCATTTAGCTAATACATATTTATATATACAAACATGACGGATCAGTTCATCTTCTTGATGACTGTCCAGTTCACCCATCCGTTTCGGATAAGGTGTCAACATTCCCCCCCTTAATCTGAAGGGATGTTGGTGAGTCCAAGCATCGTTCTGAATCTTTCAAGCTTTTCTCTTCCAAGCGCTTTGGTGAAGATGTCTACAATTTGCTCATCTGTGGAACAATGACGAAGATGGATTGTTTTGGCCTCAACATGA